>WURT03312561.1:0-24682 GCA_009936505.3 Holothuria glaberrima | reverse complement strand
CTTTCACAATTCCCACTTAATCCTGGTCTCAGAGTTCCTTCATGCTGGGAACTTGTGGGGGAATTGCTGCAAAAAAATTGTTGAATGTTACAGAAAATAATGACTCTTGGCAAAAAAGAAAGGGGGATCTCATTTTGTTCAGAATGCTCTGAGGCAAGGCTGTATTTGCTCTAGAAAGTATTTAGCACCCCTTAACTTCTACAGCCCTTTGACCCCAGCCATGCAGAAGTTGGACATTACACTCCTTGTATGGGTTTCTCACACAAATTTTAAGTGCTTCCCTCTTCTCTCTTTAGTTGTCAGTATGGCTTAATGTCTTTTGGAGAGTTGCCAACTTAGAGAAGTGACTAGTTTCTGCAAAATATAGATCTGTTTTTGTATGGAACAGTGATAACTTAAATATCAAAACCTATTTGGTCAGTAAAATATAACCTTTCAATAAGAGTGCTGCCCTTCAAGGATATGGTATAAGTTTGACCTTTTTTTTAATAAATTTGAGTGTCCACCAACAAGTGGTATCACTATTTCGTCCAACAAAAACTGCATTTTTGGACCTTTCAGATTTTTCCCCTAAAAGGTTAGCTTTTGAAATGTCAGCTATTTTTGATGGTTCCTTTGCAGTGATTACAAATTTATAACTACCAGCAAAACCTTACCATTTCACAGAGGTAATACTACTTTCATTGCAGACTCAGCTTTCATGCTCGTATGCAAGGACACCACCATGACACTTGATAACTGGTTCGAGAAGTCCTGCCAAATTGGATACACCCCACGCCCAATTATGTTCATGAATCCCATGCGTAATGACACATATGTGACAGAACTCCAGACCATTCTCACCAATGTTCTGAAGGTTAGTGAAGTGAAATAGTGTACTAAACTATTCTTCCATGCGTTGGGTAACAATACATCTTATATCACCCGAATTACCTTCTTTTTGCCACCTAAGGAGGGCATCTGGACCATTTTATGGTATTGGTTATAATGTCTCGGTTTTTTATGGATATTACAATAAATTTGCTTTTTATGGACCACCTCACACAGTGCAGCAGAGAGTAGGCTCTGGATGATTCAACATGTGTCTTCATGTAGCAGGGCTTGGCATTACTAATAATGCTGATGGTAACAAGCAAGGCCACTTACCCCTTGCTGGTGTATTTATGACATTTTTATTGTTATTGCATGGTGTTTTCAATGCCAATATGTGGTTTTCTTTTTTTTTATTGTGTAGTGTGTCATTGTTATTGTGTGGTGTTGACATTGTTGTTACATTGTTTCATTGTTATTGCATTGTACTTTGATTGTTATTGCATGGTGTTTTCAATGCCAATGTGTGGTGTTTCTTTTTTATTGTGTGGTGTGTCATTGTTATTGTGTGGTGTTGTCATTGTTGTTACATTGTTTCATTGTTATTGCATTGTACTTTGATTGTTATTGCATGGTGTTTTCTAATTATTTTGTAATTATTGGTCTTTCTCTTTTACTTTGCAGCTGAACAATGGCAAGCCTGGATCTTTGGACCTCTTCAACAGCTCTGACTACAAATGTGATAAGACTGGTCTGACTAATGCTACTGATGTTATATTCATGGATGAGAATAATGGTTTCACCTTCATCAATGAAAGCATTGAACAGGACAAGATTGTATCCAAGGACTACTTCAAAACCTACAATGTCAGCAGTACCCTTGTACCAAAGCCAACTGCCAAATTCTGTGTCTCCTCACCAGAAAAATATAACTATTGCCTTACCATGAAACAAGTCTTTGAGGAGAACTCCAAAGTAAGTCTCAGTCTCCAGTGAAAAGAAGTTAAAACGTCATCAAGAAATGATTGGTTTTGACCACTTTTTACTCAGGCATTGTTGTAAGTTGTAAAATATTAACATTTATTGCCAGCATTTACTACAATCATTGATATAAACAGTCGATCAACTATGTGGTAAATAACTGATTGTTTATAAAGCATTCATCTGTCAAGTTAAATTATCCTGGTTAGTTGCATTGTTTCAACACAAGAACAAAAACTAGTTGTGCTCGCAATCTGATATTGTCCTCTCGCTTTAATATATTAGTATGATTTCTCTGCAAATATCACTTACTAGCCAAAAAAAATGTAGCTCTGAGGGTCTGTCATAACCTTACCTAACACATATTTCTAATAGCAATAGGTACCCTTCCTTTATTTTGATTTCAACTTTCATCTCAATGTCAGTATCCTTTCTCAGATTGTATACTGTTGGTAACTGTTGTTTTCTCTCCTACTTACCATGTAATAGCTGAAAAACATTGCCTGGGGATGTGTTCTTGCCAAGACGGACATGGACTGCATGCGCAACGTGCTCAACGGGACTGCCGACCTTTACTCTGGAAATGCTGAGGAGATCTTCATTGGAGGTCGTGACTTTAAACTTCAGCCAATCATGATGCAGGACGAAGTTGTGCGTACCACCGTTGATGACTATGTGACAAAGGTGTTTGGCACCCACTCTGTTGCCGTCATGAAGAAAAGCAAATTGTGGAAGAAGTTTGGCCAAGACACCAAATTCGTCAGCCTTCGTAACCTGACTGTTTGCTCTGCTGGCATTGACAGGGTAATTTTATTATCTTTTCATGTATATTAAAACCTGACCCTACGTAATATTTGTTGCTGTTTTTTTTTTTTTTCAGCTCAGCTTCAGTAGTCCTGATCTAAGCTTGAAAAGCTAACCTTATCCCTAGTTCATTTGAATTTTTGAAATTTTGGGTGAACAAATTAATTTTGTGCAACAAATAACCAAATTTCTTCCTGTGAGAGAGCCTTATTTCTTGAAAAGAAACTGAAAGCTATAATACTGCCTTACTTTAAATTGTCCATCATTCTGTACCTATTAATATTGCTTTAAAAAATATGAAAATTTCCTGTAAAATAAAAGCAATATTTCTGTTTAACTTGTTATTAGGTTCTCACAAGGATTCTTTTCCTACCCATTGTAGAATCTTTTGATTAGCAAACTCCTGGAAGCTTGTGAAGATGATACTGTATAGCGGGAAATTTTTGTGAGGCTAATTTCTCGCAATTCTGTACCTTGTACACATATTTATGGAGTGAAGAGTTTATGGTTGCACCTGTTAGGATCAACACCATAGTCCTGTACAGTATAATGGAAGTATTTTCATACCTCTTAAATTCGTGATTAGTTACTTGGCAGAGAAAAGGGCAAAAATTAAACCCGTAAAAATTTCCCACCATACAGTAGTTATTTTAAGCTGTACGGATATTTCTGGGTATATTATGAAGCATGCTGGTGCAGTTGGATACCAGTATAGGAAGAATTGTAGGTTAAAGTAATTACTACAGTCAGGTGTAGGTGATAGTGAAATATATTTCCAATATCACTGTCTTCTCTCAAAAGGTTGAGAGCTTCAACTTGCCAATTGGCCGTCTCATCTCCATGAACGTTATCCCACGCATCGGATCCGTCTTTGAGTCTGCAAACCGTTTCTTCAAGAAGGCCTGCATTCCAGGTATAGTATGAGTGTTCAGTTTTATGTTATGTAAGAAAAGGTATATTCGCTTGGTGCAGAATCACTATAATTAAAGACTTGTATTATTAAATGTTAAGGTTTTTAAATGTTTGTTCCATTTTTAGAATCAATGATGCTTCTAAAGTCTTTTTTTAACATTTTTGTAGGAAGTTTGTGGCCAGAACAGTGAAACCATTGACCTTTGTACTACATGTGATAGAGTATTGTTATCCATTCAATTTTATGCAAAGTGGCACATTGTCTGTAATGTTTTCACTGTAATTACATGATTCAGTGTTTGTATCAGAATGGCAAGTCAAAGGTGTTTCCTTTCTTTATGAAGAAATATTGAGTTTTACCTCTAAGGGCATTCTTATTTATATTAGTTCTTGCCCTGTAAAAGGTTAATAAAGCCTTTATGTTACAACTTAGAAACTAAAATTTATGCTGAGGAATATTTTCTTTCACATGGTTTTAGTTTATTTGTGGCAGTGACACAAGTCCTGGCCAATTTGAACATTGACCAAGACACCAAATGTGTTGTGATAACAGTGTGGTCACTACAATGTCTCAAATAGTTATAAGAATGAAAAAAAAAAAAAGCAAAAAAGCAAACAAATGTGATTAATCCTTTATTTTCTCAGGAGCTAACCCAGTCACGTACAGACATGACCTCAATATTATCCTTGGACATGAACACAACTGGGGAATTCCTGGACTCAACTTCTACAACTTCACTGGATTTGATTGGTTTATCTGGAACTCACCCCACACATGGACCTTCTACAACTACAACAGGATGACCCCAGGGTGAGTGAAACAACTGGCACGGTGCCCTCTATAGACCTTTTGCTCTCTTTTACATTCTCACTGTATGCTGGTTGTATGAGTGACTGTATGAGTGACTATAAAGGGTTCGTATGGGGCCTTGAAAACCTTGAAAGAACTTGAATTTAAATCATTCATTTAAAACATTCGTATTCAAGGCTTTGAAAGTACTTCAATTTTGTTCTTTTGCAGCATAGTCCTTGAAAAGTGCTTGAATTTATTTATATTTGTATCTTATTTTAGTTTATTGTTGTTTTTTCACAACCTAAACCCCATGCACCCCATGTCATGGGCGTCATGTCTACTCTTACACTTAAACCTTAAAGCAAAAAGCTTGTTTTCTTAATAAAACAGAGAGTACCAGTAGCCTAAGAAGAAGGGATGACATTTTATTTTCACATTCTTGGCCTGGAGAGGTTTGTTTATGAAAAGCCATTTATGAATTAGAATACCAGGATATAATAATTCAAATTGGAGTTTCTTCATTTTCCTTTAAGGAGTGGGAACCCTGAAAAATGTGTTTTTTGTAATGTTGTCAAAGGCATATCTAGATGTCTCTGTACCTAACAATGATATTCACTACTCTGGATTATTCAATAGAACCCTGCAGAAGTTCATGAAGAACCGTCTTCTTGTCCCCATCCTTGAAGGCAAACTGACTGTCCCTGATGAGTTTGATGTCAACAAATTTGACTACAGTGTCCTGGAAGATGTCCTCAGCGTTGAAGGCCTTGGAGACATTCTGAGTGATATTCCAGACAAGATCCGTGATCACTTGGTTGACCTTAAGGTTACCAATAAAGACAGGGTAGGTAATTGTGATCTTTGTACAAAGCAAACAAAGAAATATGTAGTGATTGTGTTGCTTAAGGGCCAGCCACTTCATGTGAAGGCTTGGGGATCTTGGGCCAGGGTGTAGCTCCACCAAGATAGGGATAAAAATATAATGGAACACAAAGATGATTAACAGTTCATTTCAGTTCTTTGATGATTTTTGTTGGTGCAGGTTCCAACAGATAATACTAAAATTATATTTAATCTATGGCCAGCAAAAAACGATCAGTTGAACTATGTACAAATCTTTGCAAGATAAGTTTGTACATGTTTCTGTGATGGAGTGATGAAGCTTACAGCGTGGGCCTTGTAAGACTCATATTCTGTCAAAGTTAATGCAGCCCCCTGATTGGTTAACAGTTGAGACACACTAAGGGCGGCAAATATTAATTACTTAATTTGATACTATTTGACCAACCAGGAGGTGCCAGAAGGGTGAAATTGACTGCACTCATAAAGCTGAGCTCCTCCCATAACTGTATAAAACTCTTTCTTATGCAGAAACAAGCCTTATTTATTTCTTAAGGCCATGTCCTGGTAAACATATGAGGCTATAACGTGCAATCCAAGCACTCCCTCTGCATCGTGTGGAATGTAAGCTAGTCTGCATCTTTTGAATTTTCAAACTTTGATGCCAATCAAAAAGCAGTCACCAACTGAAAATTTTGATATCCCACACTAAAAATACACTTTGGGGTGGTGAGTGTCTGTCTTTAATGAAGAATAAGTGTAATACTAATTGCGCAAATAAAAATGTTTCTTTTTTGTAGTATTCATTGCTTTTTCTCTCCTCTCTCTGGTGTCCAGAAGCAGACTTTCAAGGACTTCTATGAAGAGACAACTGGTGATGAATATGTCAGTCTCAAAGACAAACGCCTTGGCAGACAGACCATCCGCAGGTAAGCTATTCATTGCTGATTGTATGGTTGTCTAGGGTGGGGCTGTGCAGGGAAGGGTATGGAAATTACTTGAATTTTGTTGTTTTCCTGTCAAGCTTGTGACCTTGCAAACATTATCTTGTTTAGGATGATTTTTAAAAGAAAAATTGTCTTATAGTTGTGCAAATATTAAGGTTTTTCTGGTTGCTTGTTTCTTAAAATCTTTTCTGGGTTGAGAGACTTTCATGCCAAACCCAGGATATCTCAAGTGCAGCTTAAAAATCAGTTTGACCTTAAAATGTTTGCCCTTAATATGTTTTGGATGACTTTAAAGCATCACATTGAGTTGATATTGTTAATTTTGTGAAGATTTTGAAGGGTACTTACCACATGACAAAGCTTATAATTAGCACAATAAGTTTAGTTTCACACCCAACACTTACGCAAACACTAAAAATTCACAATTTTTTGGTCATTTGCAAGTATCATTACAACTATTTTAAAGAAGTGTCTGGTCACGAATATTTGAAAACCGAACTGAATCATTAATTGATCACTCATGAAGAGTTTGTACATATGGTATGGTGATCGTTTTAGTCTGACCATTTGTCATTAGTACCTTAAGAAAACTTGACAGATTTGGAATAATTTAGAGACTTTCATGAACCGAATCAAAGTGCCTCTTTAAAAGAAAAATTATCATATAATTGTGCAAATATTAAGGTATTTTTCCTTGTTTCTTGAATAATTTCTGGCTAGATAAACTCTTGGCAAATCCAGGATATCTCAAATGTTAAATTTTTTTTTGGACAAAGGTTTACTCTTTTTGATGAGCCCTGTAAAATAGTCATAATGCATGGATTTGATTTCAAGTTTGAAAGGTTATCAGATGATTTGTTCATCTGTTGCTTGAAATAGCTAGATTATATTTTCTTGCATCGCCATCATGCTCATTTTCTGTCAATGGATGTAGCAGTTAAGCATTAAGCCTCATTAAAATTTAATGTAACTCTTCTTATCTGATACAGCTACATGCAAAAATCTTTTGAAACCATGAAGGATGAGTGGGGTATCTTTGCGAGTGTAGACAACCCAATGGGCCCCAGAAGGCCCACTAAGACTCTTACTGGTAGCCAAGTCACCAGCATCCGCCACTTTGTCAATGGTCGTGTTGATGAGGATGTTGATCCCAACGATATCATTACCAACCTTCTGCAGAGCTATGACAGGTGAGCAGAATGTGTAAATTGGCCAAGATAGGAGGAGTTCCAGCATGTCAGAAAGAATTATCAAAAGAAATGTGTTGGTATAAAAATAGGAGGGAAGTTTGGACAGATATACACTGAAAATTGTCATACCCAAATTAACAAAAGACACAGAACAAACGGAAATAGAGAAAAAGGCCTCAAAACTAGAGGATTGTACTTGATTTTGCATAAATGTTTGTGAGTGGAAGTAAACTGTACAAAATATGGCACTTGAGACTTTCAATGCATTCTTGGAATTTTTTGTAAACAGAACTGATTCTGAAAATTCATGTTGTATACATCTTCAAACTTTTTCAAGCTTAGAATGACTGGCTTTTTTTCTTACAATGATATAACATTTCCTCAATTTTTAGTCTAAAGTTTGAAAAAATTACTTTTTGATTCCTTACTGGGGGAAGAGGGATCGATGAAGTCACAGTGGCTGGTGTTTGTGTGTGTGTGGGTATATGTGTGTGTGTTTGTAAGGCTTAGCTTGTAAACAGGATCTCATAATAAAGGAATGATGCATACTTGGTATATGGATTTGTCATATTGAGAGAAAGAACTCTTTCACTCTTGGTGGAAGTCAGGAGGTCATGTGAGGTAACTAGAGGTAAAAAACCAAAGACCTTGTACACACTGTATCTCAAGGTAGGAACCATGGATACTTTTCACACATGGCATATGGATGCATTATAGTCAAAAGATGAA
Organism: Holothuria glaberrima; assembly: GCA_009936505.3. Lineage (NCBI taxonomy): Eukaryota > Metazoa > Echinodermata > Holothuroidea > Aspidochirotida > Holothuriidae > Holothuria > Holothuria glaberrima. Next base: position 16,676 of record WURT03312561.1, on the reverse strand, counting down.
CCCTATCGTTTTTGGTAGAGGTCAAAGATTATTTGAGGTGATTGCAGGTAAAACTACAAAAACCTTTGAAATTGCTTGTTAACATGATATTACAAGAAAGGAGTGATGGACACATTTCATATGTGGCATATGGATTTATCATATTGAGAGGAAGACCCTACTGTTTTGGTAGAGTTCAGAGGTCTAGTTAGGTCACCACAGGTCAAAAACCTTATCAAGACAATATTGCAAAGTAGGAACCATGGGTACTTTTCATACTTAGCATGTGGATGGATTTAAATCAGAAGATGAGCCCCAAGATGTTGACAGAGCTAAAAGGTTATCTAAGGTCACTGGAAGTGTAAAAACAAAAATCTTAAAAATTGTTAGTAAACTTGATAGCTCAAGATGCAACTGATTGATACCTTTTAAACTTGATGTATAGGTTTATCATCAAGGGGATTATCAGCATACCATGTAAAACTTACCTATAGATACTGATCAGGACAAAATAGAGGACATCGGTCGACACTGATAGTGAATACCGATAATTGGTCTAATACTAGTTATTAGGAGTGGAACATAGCCAAGCAAGCAATAGAATCGCAGCTAAATTTCCTCCTCTGCTATTAAACCATATCCTAAGTTGCGACTGATCTCTTTCCCCACCCCACCCAACCCCACCCACCCACCCACCCCACCCCCTTACAAAAAATGTATTGCCTCAGTGCCCAAGAAATTCATATGAAGACACCCTTGGACAACAATTTTCTTCTGTGCTACCTCCATACCTTTTCCAACAGAATACTGTGAAACTGCTTCTACTAATTAAGTTTTTGTCATCTTTTGTTTCAACTGTAGTGAATACACTGTGCCACTCATCTCCAAGATCTTTTCTAAAGTCCTGAGACAGCGATTTGATACCTTGGACGGACTTGCTGAGAGCATGAACGTCCTCCGTGGCGTGCCTGTCATGTCAGACATCCACGACAAACAGTATGAATGGATCAAGCACCCAGCTGTCCAGGTATGTTATAGACAGTTTAATACCCATAAAATGGGAGATATGGTGGACATTTGCCCAAAGCACCTGACTTATTATCCAAGGGTTGCTAGTTAGGATTCTTCCTAGCTTTGCCTGTGTGCAAGATGCTTCTTCTTAATTGCATTACTTCCCCCTGGGTACTTGAATCAGTGTCATGTCTAATGGTGGCCCTAGGGAATTTGGTTGGGGGGGGGAGAATGGCCTGTAGGGGTGCTTTGAAGTAGGTAGATACCCTGTACCTCAACACAATCTCAGTCATGAATTTCAACCTTTTAGATTTCCCCACCTGGTAGAAAACTTTTTCTCATTCTTCCTCCCACAGAAGTTGGCCCTTCTCAATAGAATGTAGTACTGACAATGGCTGCTGTTGGGACATTTTGTTATGTGGGCCTTAAATTAACGCTGTCAAATTATGTTACTTGGAAGCAATGTCAATGATGGAACAAGAGTTAAGTACGGTAAAAATGGAGGGGGGAGGGCAAACGACCCCCCAGACTGTATGGACACTCTGCCACTGGTCATGGCTGTAGAAACCTGGAGGGATTGTCTGAGGGGCAGATATTGCTGAACATGGATAATATATGCTACATCTTTTGAATTAGTACTGTTGAGGTATTGTTGCCTCACAGATGTAAAACACAGTGATATATAATATTATAGATTCTGGAGTGCTGTTTGCAGTTGGGAATGTTTTCTTCCTGCAGTGCTTTGTGGGAATGAATGTGTACTTCTTTACACAGTACAGATTATGAAAGATATGCAGCGATGAAATATTCCAAATGTCTTTCTTGTAGCAAATCCTTTTCACTCCTTTTGAAAAGATGTTCAGTCTTAACTAAAGCTTGCAGCATCAACAAAATCTAATTGCAACCTTTTGTATTTTAAGGCTCTGATAAGAATTAATATTCCATGTCTGATCTCTTTGATTGTTTGTGTTTGATAGGCCTTCATCAGAATCTACGCTCCACGTCTGGTTTCCTACCATTCCGATCTCTTTGGCAACTCTGAACTTGACAGCACTGTTCACAGCCGGTACCTCAACCCTCTGTGGCTCTCACCCACTTACCCAGAGTTCCTTGATGTCATGAAGGTATTTTCTTGAGATTTTGAAGAGCTGGTGGTAAAAAATGTTACATACTTACGAGTTGATCTAAGTTTTACTATTTTGTAGTGTTCAAAAGACAGTTGAATGTCTAGTTGTCAGTTTGGGTCTTGAGACTTTAAAAATCTAGTGCTTGGAAGAGTTACTTAATGAAACTATGTGATTACATTTAGTCTAAAAGCTTGCACAGTAGGGCTTGTTTATTCAACAGGTGGCTTCCAGTTAAACACTTTAGTAATTATTTGATTCACATTGCTTGATAGTTTGGTCAGATGTGAAGGCAAGTATCATGAGGATGAACCACCCAGGCCTCCTGGTAGCTAGAAATTGCTTCACATGTCTTTGCCATTATCCATGCTGCTCAAGTTCTAGCTATGAGACAGTAGTTATGATCCCTTTGTTTTGCAACTCAGGTTAAATGCTTTTGCATCCTTTTGGAATTAAAATGTTCACATAACGTTGCTCATGCTTGATGATGAGAAAGCTAAAATGGTAATAGGCAGTCGTCAAAACTCTTGCAAATCTCCTCTTGGTGCATTCCAAACCGCCTCTGAAGACGTTTTGAACATAAGTATAACAAATAATTGTAAAGCAAGGACAAATCCTCCTTGAATTTTACAATTCACTGACAAAAACATTGTCACAAGATCAAAATAGGCCATTCATGAACTAGAGTGATGGGGCATAATAACTCTGATTGGGGTGACTGCATTTTCCCTTTAATAAAAGTTTTGATTTACTTTCCAGAAACACATGACTGATCTGGTTGATGTTTGCCAAGGCTATGGTGACAACAAGGGTTCCCTTGGTGATGTTGAACCATTCTATGGCCTTTCTGGTGCCCTCACATGCATTGCTGACGGAGAAGAGGGAGATATCGCTTTGGTTGAGCTGGAGAAATTCACTAAAAAGCTTCCCAAGATCGGACAGGCCATCTCTGACTATGTTATTATCACTCCTCTTGGTTTTGTCAAGGAGGTTACCCCAGACATGCTTTCCAACATCACATTCCTGAGGAATGTTACCTTTGGTGTCAACTCATACCCAGCCATCATGACTGCTTTCAACAAGACTGGTGAGTGTTGGGTAGGGGAAACCTTACATTCAGCTATAGGACAAATTAAGCTGTCTTTTTGAGGTAAATGTTTCCCATCCCAAAATCCTGTCTTTGTAATGAGAAGTATTTTCAAGAAGTGGAATCATGATACAATGGAAATTGCAGAATTTTTGTGTTGAAAAAAGTTTAAGGTGTTTAGTAAAATTTAAAAAAAAAAAAATGCATTGAGGTTCTCAAATGGGTTTCTGTAGGCCGTTTGTGGCCTAAGAAGGTGAAAGGAGCGCAAAATTTAAATTAGAAAGCAAAGTTGTGTAATTAAGTCCTGGCTTCTACAACTGTTGCAAAGCAAAAAATTCAAATCAAATTGGCCCTGCACTCTAAACACATAAGAACCCCTGGGGCAAGATTCACCAAGAATACTTCCCCACAAAATTTGCTTAAGTCAGACATAGGAAACGTATCTTGCCTAGTAGGAATTCACTAAGGAAAACATTTATAAAATTTTGCTTAATTTTACGCAAGCTTCAGAGTTGTCGAAAGTACAAAAGCCATAGTGACGCACACCAAGGCACGCTGTACCAAGTGGTTTTATACAGCTTAAGATTGCGCCTCTAACCACAGAAGACCGTTTTGACGAGGGTTGTCAATGTGATTGGCTCAAAATGTGACAAAGCAAGATGCAACTGCGTACATGATTGGCTCATGTGCATTCATTGCAGTTACACTGCATATCTTTACAAAGTGCCTAAGTTGTTTTCAACATTCCATTTCCTCCAAAAAATTGAATTGCAACAATCGCATAGCAGTTCTCCAATATTGTGTAGCAGTTTTGTAATTGCTAAAATGTGTTGATGTCACAAGTTCTCGTGATTGTCTGCCTAGTAGGGTTGTACACAAGTGGGGACAGGGCACTGGCCACTGGCCAGCAAACCCCCAAAAAACACTTACCCAGCTTACTGGCTACTAAAAACCTATGAAACAGTTGCAGCTGAAGCATTAGCCACAGTATCTCTGTCTCTGAATTTTGGATCGCCACTATACAGTATGTGTGCATATATCTAGTGTGTGTAGGGTTATATGCATACCAAAAGGGGGAAAACCTGTGAAATGAGTACAGCTTGACAAGAAAAAAACAAGGACTGCTAGGAATTGAGATATGAGAGGATCTGGAGGAATATGTTAATTTACGGTAACGGGCAATTCGAGAGGTTTTAGTGCTGAGAATTGATTCTCTAATAATTATTTTCAGGCGACCAAAAGTACAAAACATTACTGTCCATGGACCGCTGAATCAAATTCAGCGGTTGCAGGGGCTGACAAAATGGTCGCCGATGCGACCATTTTGGTTGCACTGTACAGCCCTGTTGCCTAAATATCAGGGTTGCTGATTGGTCAAAGTTTCATGGTTGCTGAGACTTATTCTTTCTCACCTACAGGAAGCTGGAGATGGAATGTTACCAAAGCCCTTCTTACTGCCCAGAAGATCTACTCTGTGAACCAGACTACTCCCAGCACATACCTCATGTTTGGACCAGACAGCATCTTTAAATACAAGACCAAGAAGCTCTTGCCCATCCCCATCCAGGACCAGAACTATGCCACCTACCTTGGACCCAACCTCACCCGTTCCTTCGAAGCCATCATCAAGCCATCTACCTGTAAGTTGGTTTAGGTCCTAAACTTCTGATAAAGGATAAATTTGGCTCTCTTCTAGAAATGAGAAAAGAGTGGGGTCCTATGGGGGGGGGGTTGGTTTGGACAAATACATAGACAAGGAAGTATACAGTTCTTCATGTAGCATAATTTAAACCAGGCTCATTAAATTATGGATTTTTCATTCACCTTTCTGGACGTTGTAAGGTCACAGAATTTTGTAAAGACTAATTTCTGTCTGTCATTTGGATATTGCTCAGACCTAGTTTAATAGTATTCATCTATGTGATTTGATGCACTAGCTCACATAGTTTCCATAATGTCATCATGAAAGCCATGACAAGCCATATCAAGATGAGGAGGGGCAGAAGCCTAAGCCAATTGTTTTCAGACTTAGGTCCCATCTACAGGATCATACATTTGGTCAAGAAGCATCATCATACATTTGTATGACAATAGTAATGGGCACTAATATGATTGTATCAACTGCTTTCCCAACATACTTGAACAGTGTCCAACATGTATGAAGATGTTCAAACTTTTAGCTGCATGTTTCATCTTCCCAACATATGTTCCAACATTTGCATGACAATGTTCATGGACAAATGAATGTGTAGATGGGCTTTGAGATGTTGTACAATTATTTTAGCTTTTCAAGGAGTTGCATGGTGGTTTGTCAATCCAGCAGAAATATTCTGTTCAGTTTTCTACATACCAATTCCCCAATTCCATATGATGATTCATATCTTGCCATCTTGGAAAACTCATATTGTGAATTCTGTGCGACCTGCCGAGTCACACACCAAATTGATTAATTTTTGTTTTTTAATTTTATTTATAAATGCAGATGACTGGTGGAAGGAGAGGCGCCACATCTGCTCTGGGGAGACCTACACCAACGTCATCGAGCAGCACAATGGAACCTGCAAAGCCATTGTCAAGGATACCACCTGCATGGGTATGCCACGCCCCAAGGTCATCAGTGTTGGAACCACCCAGAACAAACAACCAGTTGTTGTTAGGATGTGCAGGTAAGGAGTTCATCATCCATATGAAGGTTAACCCTTTCGCAGCCAGATACGTAATATTACGTATCAGGTTAATGTACCATTCACAGCCCCTTACGTACCACTACGTATCCAACATACCATGCTTGAAAGGACCAAACTAGCAATAAACATACCCCTGAAAGTTTGTGTGACTTTCTGAATAGCTTCAACACATAATTTGTGTGGGTGGCGCTATTGGAATTTTTTTTCGTATCTTGAACAATTAAGTGACGATATACAGAGCAAACAAAATGGCAGCCTCCTAGAGCAAGTAAGACTGAGCAGTGCGTATATTTGAATCAGAGTAGGAAGTTCTGAAAGTGGCCTCGAAGAAAAAAGATGATGATGAAATTGATTCCTATGATATGTCACCGAAAATACTGGATGGTGATTGGGGCTCTGTCAATTGTCAGGATGCTTTTCCATAGCAAAATTTGCGATCCTGGTGTAGGTGAAAATCATGCATCAGAAAAGGGACCAGTTCTGTGAATTTTGACAATTGGTGGCCATTTTGAATTTGTTTGACCAGAATTGCATTTTAAACAATGGTAACTGGTAGAGGAATATATATTCTACAATTTTCATGTTCAGGTCAACATCTAATTCCATTTAAGTTCAAAGTTATTTTACATTGCCAATAATGTAAAAAGCTGTGCTTAGCTAGCTGGCTGCATGAAAAGGACACAATAGGAAAATTGGGGATGGCTGCAAAAGGGTTAAATTAGAATAGGATTTAGTATTTAATTTTCTGGCAGTGAAGGTGAAGGGTTAAGGAGGTGGACTTAAAACCTTTAAATATTTTGCTTGTTTGTATTCAGCAGACAAGGAAGGGTGTGGTTACTTCAAGGAATCGTGAAATTCCAACCTTTGCAGATCAGTTTGGTGTACAAATATCACCTAGACCTTTCATATTTAATAAAAACATTTGTATCTTCCCATCTTTCAGCCGTCCAACACGTTTCGTACGACAGATGGCTGAATTCGTCTGCAACAATGGCTATGGCTACTTGACTCCTGTAATGGTTCCAACCACCTGTGAGTGTGTACCATGTGAGGAGATTGAATACCAGCCAGAATGGACCAAGGATCCCATCTGGAACTCCACCAATGTCAGACACCCCATCACTGAACATTTTGAGAGCCTCATGTCACTCTGGGGTGAGTATGTTTATCTTCATAAATGTAGCCAAGGAATATGAAACATAGTTTCATGATTGGAGCTACCAATGTATTACAGTGATGTTAATTGCACCTTTGCTTCTAAGTCTGTTTGCGATGGATGTTTACTGTGAGGCTGAGTGAGCTTGTTTCAATTTGACCTTTGTTTAATAGTTTTGTTGTTGGTAATGTAATGTTTCATCTTAACAAGAAACATTTTGTCTCAAATGTATAGTTTATTCTAGAGGGGATTAGTTACACTTTGCTGAATGACCTACTCCTCAAAGTAAACCACTCTTACTGTTCTGTAAGCAGCTGTTAGTCACCGAAAAAAAACTGTTGAAAAGCAATTGTATTAACTTAAATCATTGTATGGTAAAAAGTAGCTTTGGGACATGATTAAATTTATGCTTTAGATGTCTTAGCTAAACTTAAAGAGTGACGGCAGTGTATTTGTCTGACACTCTTGTGTGAAAGTGTGATGAGACAATCTTTTGACAACATGGTAAGTATCTACAAAGAAATAGTTTGAATGTCAAATAGTTGGACAATGTGTTTGAAAGAGTCTGAAAATATCTGCCAAAACTTTTAATCCTCTTGGTGGAAAAGTTGGCAGGGGGAGGAGGGGGGGCATTGTGTAGTTGGGCTATATCATTCATCATGGAATATATCCGATATGTAGAAAACAAAATTTCAATTCATAACATATGAAAACCTAACTCTACTGTAACTTTCTTATCAGGTAATGAAGACTTCTGGTTGAACCACACCCTCAATACCAACTTTATGATCGGAGAGGTCAACAAGACTGTTTCAGTTGATGTGGAAACCACTGACTCTTCCATGAGCACAAAGGTCAATGTTAAGCCTCTTGACACCTGTGAGGCTAACTGGTATGGTTACAACTGGCACAGGGAGTGGTTCCCTGAGACCAACCGACCAGTCTGTCTTGGAACCATCGCCGGACTCCGTCGTGTACTGACCAGTGAACGTGTTGAGACAAAGGTTATGCCATAGGGCACTTAAGTCTGTAGATCTGTGGACTCTTTTACTCAATGGCAAATAATGTTTGACATTTTCTCATTTTTTTTTTTTTAGTTTTTGAAAATATACCTCTATATTTGAGTCTAATGTGCAACAAAATGTGTGAAAAAGTATGTTAGCCCCAATGTAGATGGATTCTGATGTGACCCTTGAATGGGATTGAGGTCTCTCAAAAAATTTTTTTCTGATTACCAAATTTTCCACTATATTGCCAGCAAAGTATTAAGTCATTTTGCAATACTATAGTCTGTACAGTATTGCAATTATGAATTATAGGGTATTTTATGAAATTATTTTTTCAACCATGTTTTCAACCATCTTAAATGTTTTAAAATATTTTTCTTCTCTTTTTTGAGACTACCAAAAATCAATGGATGTAAGAAATGAAAATAAATATTTTATGCAACCAAAACTAAGTTTTTATGTTATGTGTTTAATTACTCATTGATTTGATATTATTCGAGGTGTCTTACAATCCCAACAAATTTGTTTTATCTCTGACTACCCCATCCCTACCCCAAGGGCAGGGTCGGGGTGAGGTTTGGGTAGTCTAATGTTTGAGTCTACAGATATCAGTTTCCTGAAGAGTGTGTTACTGGTATGTTCACAATGTAGTTGTGTGTACAAAGTTAGTTGCTCCCTGATTTCATCATCTAGCAAAACTATTGCATAACATTGCCTGAAAATGTACTTTAAATTGTTTGTTGGAGTGAATGTACAGGGATACCTCATTAGTTGGGACCATGCTGAACTTTCAGGTAGTTGTACTGAACTTACTTGGCCTACGGCCCAAGAAGGACTTGTCCCACTTCCAGAGGGGCCCAATGGTTCTGATGTTCAAAACAGTGAGTTGTTACAATGACTCCATGTGCATAAAATGACTTTTAACTTCAGTACTGGAGATGGAATCAAGCGTAAAAAGAAATGGAAAATTATTTGTGGTTTGTTGGGATTATGATGATGATCCATTTTGGGTTTACTGGCTGGTATCATTGGCGACTCGCCATGTTTTTGCTAAGTTTCGTGCAGAGGATACTGTAAGACGAAGAAGCACAAATCAAACCAAGGGACCTGATTGTGACTCTGTTAGCCAATGTTCTGTAAATTATTCGAGGGGAAAGATTGTTGAGGAAATGCAAGACACTTAAAAGCAGCAAATTCATTGAGATATATAAGGGTTCTTTTTTCCCCAAATTTTTCTGGGGAGATCCCTGTTCCCCACCATGGACATGTTCTTATGTGGGTTTCTCTGCCTGACAAATAAACCATCTTCCTCCTACAAGAAACACCACTTAAATACACAACCATATACACTGGCTACAGATAAAATAGCCAATGATGACATTTAATTATTAGCTAAACTCAATGAGCATGTAAAGTTACTATTTAAAGGGCATAAGCAGTCACCACAAACTTATTTTGAACAAAAGGTAAATCTCACAAATATCCTCTTATTTCACTTCAGATATCTTTCATGATATGATAGAACATAAATATTGCATATTCAAGGTAAACCAAGGAGTTAGTCCTTACATAAATTTCTCAACTCATGCAGTGAGAAACATATTGTAACATGATTCTCATGCGCCATTCATGAAAAAGGATGCCTGGGTACACTAATTCAAACTGGGGTGACTGCATTTTCCAAATTTAATTTTCCTTCTTGAAATCTAAATTTGTTTGTAAAGTATGAAATTTAAAAGTAAAAAATGATTAGATGCAACTTTAAAGGTTTGAAATATGTCAGTTCCCCCATTTTCTTGTAAGGCCTATGACTACGCATCAACTGATGGTGGCTACCCCAGTGTCGTACCAAGAGTGCTAGGGGGAAGTCTCACCGGGCACCAGCCTGCACTGGGTACCAACCTTCTTGTAGGGGTGCCATGCATGCCACAGCCGAAGAATTAAGTAAATAAAGTTTATTTCATATTATGGGTCCAAAGATGTCACCATTTGGATCTAGGAAAACTAAGAACAAGAAAAATTTCAGAGTAGAGGTGTAACCCCTCCCCTTTTGAATTATCCCCTTCAATTATACACTAACAGAATAGAAAAAGTCACTGAATAACGAGGATTCCTAAACATATAGTTAATTCAATGCTTTACAAAGCTTTAAAAAGAAAGCACCATTTTGCATCCAAGTTACCTCACCTAGACAAAAATTTCTCAAAGAGTATATATCGCCCCCATCTCTTAGCACCTCAAGGCTTCCGCGTAGCCACAAAATATGACAAATATCACTAAATAATGACAAGCTGTAAAAGTATGATCAGTTCAAAGCTTTGACAACGAAAGTACAATTTTGAACCTAAGGCAGGCCTTACATGTATCCCTCCCCTCAGTACATCCCCTTCTCCCGATGAAACCCATAATATGTGAAAAAGGATGGGTCCACCTGGGTGTTAACCATCTGTAGGCATACCACTTGGTGCTCCGCTTAGATAGTGTCATGAACTCCCCTCTACAGTTTTCGCCAGGCTACGGCCCTGAAAAACTATCCTGATTTGTTTACCTACTTGGATTTAATTACAGTGTGTGTGGATGTTTATCATCGTGAAGGCTGGCAATATCTGTCTTGGATCCTTTGCACTTCTACAAATTCTACTTCAGATGGGTTCGTCATGCCTAGCCCATAAACGTGGAATCACGATAAAATGAGGAAAATAATAAATTTCTGAATTCGATTTAAAATGGTTTTGACAACGATGATATTCATCTTCAGTAAGGCTTGTAGGCCAATTGCTGGAACTTTCTCTCTAGCTTGTATATATCTTGAAACACCATGAAAAATACTTGTAAGTGAAATGAAAGCACTTTTTTCTCATTAAAAAGTTCTAAAACCCTTAGAAACCTATCGTTTGTGCATATGAAATATCCCTTTTTGGAAGCTGAAGGTAATCACCTCTTAACGCCAACTGGAGTGATTCGGCAATCTTTAACACTTAGACGTTAAACTGGCCTCAAAATTTGAAGTATACCTTTCTACGTGACAGTCTGAGATGATATGGGGTACAAAATTTTCCCCCAATAATGTCTGGGGATTTAGTGGGGTACAGTTTTCGGAACATTTCATTAAAGATTTTAGCAGATCCGTAACATAGGCGAAATCTTTGGGGAGTCATTCATGACACTTATAATTGGAGTGTCACCATTAGTTGTCGGCTGGTAGCGTACAAAGAAATAATAAGTTTGAAAACAGTGTAGCCAATTTTCAATTTATTCAAATTCTGCACCACCAACAACACATTTATATGTCCTCTTTCATGTACATGAACATTCAACAGCAACTGCTTATCTTAACATGAGTAATTCACATCTAAAAACCTTAAATTGACATATAAGTAAAATGAACCTACAATTGATGGTGCAATTTGATTCCACTTTTCTCGAGAAGGGTCTTTCTCTCATAGTGATGTGCTCCCTAAAATGCCGCAAATGGTTCTTTCTAGACTTAAAAACAATGGCACCTCCCCTTCCGATCGCGACTGAGTTGATTTCGGACTGATTCCGAGTTAATCGGGAGAAGCCTAACAATTTTACTGAATAAAACTTTCGTGTTTCCTTCGTGTTTTTATTGAAGAGCAACTTGAAGTGTGACTTTCTAAGCACAGTGGCGGATCCAGGCGGGGGTGCAATAGGCGCCCGCCCTATTGGCCGTAATGCGTGCAAAAAATTTGAAGCAAAAAAGAAAAACCTTCAAAATGTGTCAAATATAGCACCATATTTCATCTCAGCCCTCTAACAAAAGCAAAACTTTTCCAGAGGTGAAGGGGAGAGGACACCCCTCCCCTTAGGTCCCCTTCACTTCCCAGGAGAGACATTAATCAGACTTTGCGCCCCTCTGAAAATTTCTGGATAGGCCACTGAAGCATGCCATGTGGGAGGCATACAAACTTTTCTTGGTGCGACTGATCGATACACACCAACAATTGTAGGCCCTATCAGTAGATCCAGTGGCACCGACACGGGGAAGGGGATGGGGTGCCCCCAGGAGCACGCATCCCCAATCGATTTCTGTAAAATTCCTGAAATTTTTTAAAATGATCCAAAAAAGGCGTTTCAGCTATAGATTTATGTACGGGGTAGGATGAGGTGTTTTCGGACCATGTGATGGATCTACTGTAATCTTTTCCTGTCACAGATCGTTCTCAAACTATCAGAATGTTTGCAAATTCTTCTTAAACAATCAGAATTTTTATGCGCTCCGCGCATCTCAAAGCTTGTCTCAATATTATTCTTACTATCATTATCTTTGAATAGCTATTCCCGGAGAAGTACAGCAGCAAAAGTTAGAAGCTGTTTACGAATTCTCAGGTGAAAGAATGGCTTTGTGATTGGCATGAAGGGTTTGTTGGGAAAGTGGAATTGTAAGTGCCTCGATGCAGAGCTTTTGTCATGGAAATCTTATCTAATGAAAAATTTCGGCGTGCTTTGCGCCGTCTCATCTACACTCCATCTCATGACCATTATTAAAGTTATAATGCATGGAACTATTCTGATCACAATTCTTTTCCGAAAAATAGAGGTACATCTCCAACTTCTGTAGGGGCCTCGCATCAATATGGGTTAGTTAGTTAGGCCCAGTTTCCAACCAATTGGTTCAAGTCGAGCCGGCCACGGCCTTATTTCCAGTTGTGGCTCACTGGTTTGTTTTCCGTTACTCCATTGCTTATGCGGAGCATCACGCACAACGGCAGAAGGTTCCATTTTTAATGTCTTTGGTATGACTCGACCTGGAAATCGAACCCGGGCCTCCCGCGTGAGAGGCGGATGCTCTACCGCTAGACCAAACACGCGGTCGCGCATCAATATGGGATCTTTCAATCTAATTAAACATGTTTAAAGCATAATGTGGAAAACTGAAAGTACGTTATACATTTTTCAAAAAATTTTACCAAGAGCTTTGCGCGCAGCCATTCTCGGTATAGATGTTCATTGCATTTGTAAATACACTTACAAAGAAAAAGCATTAATTCTGAAATGCGCTTTGCAATACCAATTTGGAAGGTCTAATATCGACTCCCTGCATCTATACTCTCTCTCCCTCCCATTCCCCATTGCTGAAATCTGTTCGTCTGGATTTTCGTTCAAAATTAGTAAAAACACGATAGTTGTAAAGTGATCGGCATCATACTCAAAAGTATCATGTGGATATCAGGTAATAAGCATCATGTCAGTGCTCCCATTTTACATAATTAATCCAGAGCTTTCCGGAGGCTCTGTATGGTGTCTGCCCGCCTTATGTGCCCTTTTATAATGCGCAATGAAGCAAAGAAAAATTTCGTAAAAGTCCAGGAATGTTTCTGTGGACTCCACGCACGTATTTTTGCGTAAAAACCTTTCCCTGAAAAGAAGGCAGTAAAGTAGTCACTGAGGGCCTTCATAAGGTTTGTTGACAACATACCCTTCTCTTAGACAACGTATACTCTCCTCTTTCACCTAACCAAAAATTAGAATTTACCAAATTATGAACATTTTCCACCCATATGTGGTCAGTTCCAAAAATATCCTAAAGATAGCACCATTTTGTATCTAAACAACCTTAAATTAACAAAATCCCTCAAGGGGGGGGGGGAGACACCCTCCCCTTATACACCCTAGGACGGCACCTTTATGTGGTGACAAAGGGAGTCCCCACTGCTGCATACAATTATAGAGGCACCATAAAAAGTGCAATGTACGCAGACTTGGGGGTTAACTGAAGTGGCATTTCAACGCATAGTGACCCCCAATCACCAGACCATGGCGACGGACGCCACTGAGTAGACCTCGTCAGACTGTTTAAAGCAGATCTTCATTTATGCATGTTTGAACACCCTGGTTTAAATTAAATCTCGTAATACGAAAATAAGGTAGATTTTACAGTAGTGGGTCTATCCATTTATTCTAACCTACACAAGTTCAGTTCAAGAGGCCTCCGGGTAAGAGATTACAGTAGTCTGATAAAGCGTCAGAACCACCCCAACGCTAGAACACGGGTATACAAAGGGTGTACTGCAGGGTAGGAAACCTGCCTCTGCCTCGTTTTGGAAAGTTTTATTTCTTTTGCCTTAGACATTGCACTTCGCAATGTTCCGATAAAGTATATTTGCCATTGAGCTCCTTTCGATAAATCCTGGATCCACCACTGAAGAAAAAAATCATTGACCATTTGGACACCTTAAGGCCTTCAGATAGTCTAGGTACACATTTGCCCTCCTAATTTTCTAATGATCACGAAAAGTGTGTTTCTCCGTCATTTAATAAGTGTCACATTGTTGTGTTTATGAAAGTCTCCCTTTAAGTGAGCTAATTATGTACCAGGGAGATAGGTGGTTACGCAATCGGTATGCATTGTGCACGCCATGCGCGCTACTGAGTAAGATGCTTTTCTCGTAAAGAAAAGAAATCTAGTTAGTCTGTCTGGAAACCTCTAAACTGAAAGGTCTAAGGCTCGTTGCTCCTGTCAGGGTGTTGTTAAGTGCTGGAGGTTTGGGCGTGGCAATATGCAGGCTACCGCAATTTCACCGTACAATTGGACAGCCCGGGACAGCGTTGCCTGCGTTTTTCTAAGTTTTCTTGGTTCGACATGAGATGTTGTTTTCTTACGTTTAAGTGTTAGTATGTCATTAATTTTAACGTAAGTTATTAGGGGGTCAGTTAGAGGCAAGTGGTTGTGAAGTAAAGCTTCAAAGTGTTCAAAATTACAAGAATAAAATTTAGTTTTTTCATTAGACTTCGATAAAATGATTAGCAAACAAGAGATACGAAATTATTACTTAGTTGTATATATTCTGATTATAGATGGCTCTTATTTCGGCTCTGGAACGTTTACAGTATAAGGACCCAAATCCTAGAGGAGGTCAATGGAAGGAACAGGGTTTACTATGTTTTGGCTATTTTGAATAACTGCTGTCTTGAACTTCAAGAAGGAATTGACATTTATGTTTCTTACATAGCCTATTACTAAAGCGAGCTTCTAATTCTACTGATCTGTAGTGGAACAATCTTATTTGAGAGTCTGGACAGACAGACACAGAGAGAGAGAGAGAGAGAGAGAGAGAGAGAGAGAGAGAGAGGGAGAGGGAGAGGGAGAGGGAGAGAGAGAGAGAGATCTTAGTTATCTACAGCGATCGATTTAGTATGGAACTGAAAGCCATTTTAATATGGAAATGAAAGCCGAAGCACTTACTATGTGTTAGGAGAGTGTGTGTACGTGTGTGAGGTTGTGTGTGTGAGTGTGTGTTAAGGTAAGGGACACGGCCGTTAGTTTAAGTTCTCTAAAAGGGTACGGTACCGATAAATAAGTTAATTTACCTCCCCTCGTGCACGTAGGGCAATCATGTATGAATATTTTCTTTACGATTCTTAAATTTATCTTCAGTATAAGTTCATGTTTTGTGAAAACATTGGTACTGCGGTTTTTTGAATTGTTTGGTCAGCTGAACCTCTCCCACCCGTTGACAATAAGTAAACACCTAATATTTCTCGAGAGGTTGCTATTTGCTCGTAGCAGTCTTCATGTTGAGCATGAATTGGGTACCAATATTTGGGGCGGGTGGGGAGGGGGTTAAGGAGTGTATATGTTTGAGTTTGTCTTGTTACTTCTACGTTGACTTCTTTCCCTCCACCTTGCCTTCCCTGCTCACTGGGGACACAGCTAGGAGAACTGCCCTGCAGTTTTCTTAGATGTAAAAAGTGGCCCTAAATGCCATGAGACTATTTACAAAAAAAAAAGGAACGAGCAATCCCCAGGTTGCCCTCTAAACCACCAAAAAGGTAATGTGTGCTGAACCTTTCGCAAAATTGTTGTGACTGGGGCGTGCTCTAGAGAATTCGCCCCACATCATTCTGTCCTATAGTAAAGGCGCAAGGAACTAATTCTATAGGGGCGCTTTTATTGTATGAGAGACCTAGGGTGCGTTTTTGTCAACTGTTAGTATTAGTTTTTGATTGACTGGTCTATTGTGACGTCACCCGAACGACGCATTCGCCATGGTAATCATCTAACAGAACTAACAACCTCAACTGGTTGTTAGTTCTGTTAGAACTAGGCCACGCATACTAACAGTCGACTAAAACGCACCCCTAGACAGCTTACATTTTCAGATCTCAATAAAGTCAACAAGGACATGTGTGACATCAGGGCCGCCACTTCATCTGATATTGGAGGATAGACCTAATGCATATGACATCACAGAGCAGAAGTTGCTCCCTCGTTTGGAGGCAAGCGCATATCACTGAAAGTTACACCAACGAATGTAGACAGTTGATTTGTCAACCAATCGCATATGCGCATAAAGGCCTGTCCACACGGGATGCGTTGCGTCGCGTCGCGTCACGATCCGTCTACGTCACGTCAATTTTATCACTTTGCACGTAAATCAATGGAGTCGTCCGCACAGGACGCGTTGCGTCGCGTCACGTTCTATGCGGAAAAAAAAGTTGACGTATGCTTCCGGATGCGTCAATTTCTGGCAAAGTCCATGTGCATTCAGAAACAGAGTTGACGTACGTCAACATGCGTCAAATGTGATTTCTATCATGTTTTCCTCTCATAAAATGTTATCCTGAGAACATATGCATCACAAAAGAAGGAAAACCGGCCAT
>WURT03312451.1:6842-24683 GCA_009936505.3 Holothuria glaberrima | reverse complement strand
TGAAATCTATTGTTCTGACACCTGAAGACCTCATCTTGAATAGAAAATGTCCTCACCTTGTATGAAATGTTGGGTCATACACACACACAAGCACATACACACATACATACCCACGCCATCATAACCACATAGGTTTCTCTTTTCACTGAAACCAAAAATGCACACAAAACTTTTACTCATGATGAGAAAGTGAACTGAATTGTCTTGTGAAACCAACAATGTCTGATGAATTTTGTAAGGACTTGTAGAAGTTACCTAGATTTTCAAAGATATCTTCTAATGGGCATAAACAAGCATCATACGCCTGTTGTGAAACATGATTGAATCTTTCAAACCTCTTTTCAGTTCCCTATTAAGTACATTAATGATGTTTCAGAGTGTTAATACATACTGAAGGTAAACCAAGGAGTGATCTTCGATGAAGTTTACAATTCGGTCACAAAAATATTGTGACATACTTCAAAAGAGCCACAAACAGTACCAGATGTTCTCCCATTTGGGGTAAAACCAAAATTCTTCCAAATGGGGAAAAACTTACTCAAAACTTTGCTTACTGTAGGCTTGCTACCCTAACAAAGACAAGGTTTAGCAAAGAGCAAAGACCACTCAAGAACCTGTGTTTTTCTCACAACCTGCATGGTGATCCATTGATTAGACTTTAGCTTTTCAGTATCTATGACAATACACCTACTGAATGTACATTTCATTCCATTACAATAAACTGATAAATTTTGCAAGGATTTTCCAAAAACCATTCCCCACTGAAAGTCTACACAAAAAATGCATCGAATTGTGGGTAAAATAGGCAACATGATGGCACCCCTTACCAATTATCTCCTTATTGCTGAAAACTGGATTCTCTCAAAAGGGGGAATATCCAGAACTGGCAAATGAATTGTCATATCAGGATATGTTAAGATAAAACTGGGCTCAATGTATTTGCCCTTTAAGAATTCATTCACACTGTTGGCCTGAACAGACTAGAGCTTGTATGTTAGCTCATGATAACAAATCTACAAGTTTGCAATTCAAAAAATAATTGTGGACACAATTAAAATACCAACTAGCAAATGTTGCATTCAGTATAAAATATGGCTGTTCCCTCACAAATTTTTTTACCTAATTCTTTTTTTGCCTTGTACCCACTATTTGATAAAAAATGACTACTTCAAACAAATCTTGCATTTTTTTTTCAAATTTCCATACTAATAAACCTTTTTTTCTTTTGCTGAATCCATTGAGCTAAATCATGTCCAAGGTCAATGCACTATTTAACACCTTCTCCTTATTGCTTTTACAAAGTCTCCATTGATGCAAGCATTTGGTTAAGCGACTTTCCTCTAAATGTCAAAGATTTAACTTGTCAAAAAAAAAAGTCATACCATTCTTTCAGAATGTTTGCAAAAAGCTTTCATACAAGGGTAATCTTTCAAAAGATATCCTTATAAATACTTAAATTCCTTCCCTTTCTAAAAAAAAAAAACTTCTTCTAACTAACAGAAGATGATAAAATTCATATACATCTGATGCAGAGCATTCTTTACAATCTGGCCATTACTGTCAAGATGCGATAAATATTTAATGTGCACTTGACTAGCAAATGCAAGGACACCAATCCACAATACTGTTTCTCAAATTTAACTTTAATATTCAAACTGTTGCCATGATCTGTCCTGCTAGTGGTATTGATTTCACATATTAAGAGCAAAAACTATAAATCATTGGAAAAGTCTGCATTCTCATATTTTTTTATGAGACAGAGTTTGCAGGTTCACTTAAAAGAATTTGCATAGGGTATAAAATTACTTCTTAGCATTGACCAGATGATGATCATGAATATTTGTCACTATGATGTCATGTAATATTAATATATGGGAAAAAGGAAAAGAAGTGTTCTAAATTGACTCTAGCAGGAAAGAGAAAAGTTCATTTTACTGGAAGGATTTAAAACAACCCTAAAAAGCTATTATTGAAACAGCTCCACTGTTTGTGCAAGGAGCATTGCAATGGTTCTAAATGCAACATACTAATAGCAATTTATGCCACTTTTTTAAGTTTAAGTGTAGTAAAAAACACAAAAGAGAACAAAAGAGAAACAAGTCTGATAATAGTTTTGGAAGAAAAATGAAAGCCAAAGAGCCACTTGCCATTTAAATACACTTTAGTACTGGCATTTCAAGTTGACACAGTTTCATTGTAAATTTACTGAGCTTGAATGTAAATATAGGATGTTTAAAATGCTTATGAAAAGACCGCACAGATGGATAAGTCAGAAAAATAAAAAATCAGCTAGAACTTTTAATTTTGAGCACTTCATTTCATGGCAGATATAAGATGGAAACATGTTTCATACTTAACAAACTATGTTTATATTAAGGTTTCCACAGATTGACCTCGTATGACTTCAAATGACCTGTGACTTTAAAGAAAAACAGCACAGATCATTCACTCGGTATGGGGCAGCCACATACTAATTATGTGATTCAGACATGCTTCCTTCTTGAGATATCTTTCTATCAGGTTTGACAGTTCAACCTTTGGTGACCCCCAAATGACCTTTGACCTCCACCAAAAACAATTAAGAATTAAGAATATAAAATACTGCAAACTTACTCTCTTTCTTGGGCATCTAGTTGCTCAACAAGTTCATTCCTTTTGTCCACAAGAATAACCATTTCCTCCAGAAGTAACTGTTCTCTGTGTCTCTCCTGTTCTGTTTTCTGCCAGTCTAAGATAAGAATACAAAAGTCTACTCTGAGAAAATGGAATATGGATAATGATAAAAAGATGATGCAAAAACTTCAGGTCCAGTTTGTATCCATTAAAATGCACACAATAATCCAACAATCTCAATAAAACCAAGAAGCTGCTGCGAGTAGCAGCTCTGTGATAAAACAAGGTACGGCATGCTGGTAGAACCACAAGTGTCATCAATAGTAGGCGTCATTTTTGTTGAGGGTTGCACAAAATTCCATCATTATCATTATCTTTTTCTTGAAAGACTTATTTTCCCGGAACTGCTTTAAAACGACACAATTGCATGACTTTGCCATAATTTTCAATTAAAATTTTAAATTCCATGATGCAAAAACTTTTAAGTCCGATTTGTTTCCAATAAAATGCATACAATAGTCCAACAATCTCAATAAGAAAAAGTATGGCATGCAAGTAGAAGCACAACAGTTCCTTTTCAGCTCATCTGTGGGTCATAGGAAAATACTCAGTAGAGCTGGCATAAACAAGCCACACATTGTGGTCCTGGAGTTTGTTGGCCCTGTATATGGGAAATCCCCACATTTTTTATCGCAGTAGACCAGCAGTGTCACCCCTTGTGTGCTCTCACTGTAGTCCTAAAAAGTCACAGTGTCAGTCCCAGTGAGTACCTTCTTCAGAAATAGATAATATGCCAGGAATTTCCCCCAAAGTTCCTGGTTTCTGGAGTTGTTTGACTGAGTGGATTGATCTTCCTGTTGAAAGATCAGTGTTTTCTTTTCTCTTAATTGCATGGGTCTATACCAACCGAACAGCCAACACATTGAAACTTGCAGCAGTCATGTGGACTACGATCAACAAAATGGCTTCCACCGCACTTACATCCATCTGATCCATCCCATTTTATTATTGTTCCAAAAAAAAATTGATGTAGTAGCTACATGATTGAATGAAATAAACCTCAGTTCATTTTCAGTCAGCAATATCCAAAAAGTGTGCATTATGTAATGGTTGCAAAAAATTCCATGATTATCATTACTTTCTTCTTGAAACACTTATTTACGATAAAATGACAATACCACAATACTCCATGATTTTCAATGAAAATTTTTAAGTTCCAAGATTTTCTAAAACTATACAAACCCTGCACATCTTACTGTCACCCACCTGGGTCTTTAACTCCCAAGTTCTCGGTTGCTTACTCTTATTGTGGCTGCAAATTCCATCACCTTTACTCACTCAGCCACTGCATCAGCAGCATTTGCATTTTGCGTTAAAATGGACGTTTTTTACACCATGCCGGCAGAAGTTTACATCCAAAATTACTTCTGCTGTCACAACAGAAGACTACCAGAATTTACATTCCCTAATTTGTGATTTTGAGTCAAGTACTGTATAGGTCTAGCAATTAATGCTTTGAGTTTCGAAACTTATGACCAAAAATTGTGGACTGGCATAAAAATGTAAATATCAACTACCAAATTTACGTCCATTTATTTTTAGAATCGCAAACATTGTGCATCAGTATATAGTCCAGACACATCCAACCAAGCAATCAACCCTCTGTTCTCCCCTTAAATTTAGAGGAAAAAAATTCTTACCTTCAATGGCCATCATAACTGTGAGTTCTCTCTTTAGTAGTTCATATTTTCGTTCCAAGTCTTGTTCCTTTTCCCTAAAATAAAACAAAAACAACATAAACACCATATCAGAAAAACTCTCCAGGGGTGACCATCTAACTTTTACACGACTCATCAGCCACTACTTCACAAACTCTGATAAACTGATGCTTGCAGATAAGATGATGATGACCCATCTTCTAAGGGTCCCAGGTTTTTTCCCCTCCCGAATCTTTGTAGACAAACCTCTCATGTTGAGGACCGTCATTAAATGAATGCAAACAATTTTTACTTCTCTCCTGCATGCATATTAAACGCTAACTTCAATTTCTTTATCAGAATCAATATAACATTTACTTCACAGTGAGGATGGAGAAAGATGTTTTAATGACTTCTGCAGATTTTATGGGGGAATGGTGAAACAGATGATATATTCATTTTTCAATGGATTTGTTGACAAGGGATTAAAAATATGCAAAAGTCCTGTAACCACAGAACATCATCTGAAAAAGCAAGGTATACACAAACCTTTGTTTTGATAGGAATCATGCCAGTGCTTTTGTTACACTAAAATCACTCGACCAGCAGGTAGCTAAGCCTATCTGATCTTCCACGGGTCATGAATATTTCAAAACTGCCTCACCCCTAATCAATGTATAAATCTCTGCCTATCCCTTACATATCTGGGAGCACACATAGACTTTTAAACCTTGTTACGATTTGAATTGAGCTGCCGGTTCATGGTGTGAATGAGGCAGACAGACATGGCTCTACTGAGCAGACAGAAGGGGTACAACGGTGGGCACACATAATACGATGAAGGAAGTCGTAAACTGTTTTATGAGTGAGCAGCAAAATGGCAAATGTTCTGTACAGGTTGCAACAGAAATGCTTACTTTGTAAATGTCACTTCATATATGGTAGAAAATAACTTGGAATGGTATATGAAAAGTTACAAACTAAAAGAGGCAGTACAGGCTATAAAAATTTGAAAAATTTTTCTCAATTTTTATTGCTATTTGAGAAAAATGAACAAAAAGGCATTTTTCACCAAAAAGGACTGTTTGTGATCTTGACTGATATAGTCCATGGAACACATCTCAATATGACAGTGATGGTGAAAAATCTCCAATGAACAAATTTAAAAACTACAGCCTCAATGACGTAAACTTTGACCATGACAAATGCATTTTGGCTGGATTTCAAATTAAGAAGTATTTATTCAGTTAACAAAAACATAATGCCTTTTGGAAGAGGTTCAACCACACGAACAACTGGATTTTTAAAGGTATAATACTACGTGGTAAGTTTGCAAAACTGGTCTTGCTAGTCAACAGGATAGATATCACCTCCCTCTGCTCCACAACCAGAAGTAATTTAAATTACTCCCCCCCCCCCCCAACCCTTCCATGTTTCATCTTCCCAACAAATGTTCAAACATTTGTATGATAATGTTCATGGACAAAAGTAGACAGGCCTTTACAGACTAGCATAGACGTAATTTATTATTCGACAATAACATTGAGGGAATCCAGGGGAATATGTATCAAGTACATCAAGAACTCTGTGCACAGCAGTGAACTGGCAAGTGCAGGGGAAAATGCCCTCTTCGAAGGTGGGGGTGGAGAATAGTATCCCCAAGAAGAATCACAAAACATTTTGAAGTGTATGACAACAGTAGAAAGTAAATAAACTGGTTAATTTTCAAAAAAAAAAACAAAAGCACTTGCAAAAACACATGTATGAGCACCTCAGAGAATTGTGCAGACTTAGGGCAAATGTTTTCTGATTTGGAGATATTGTTAATTTTCAAATAAATATGAATTTCTTCCATACTTTATTCCCCCTGATCTTCCTTTCTTTTCCCTTTTATTTCACTAAAACCATTTTAAACCTTTGTTCTTATAGTTGATATTTTATTGTCTTGTTGTTCAACCCATATTCTAAGAAGTATATACAGAGCAATAAAATATTTTCCAGTTTTTGCAGCCCTCCTAAACTCTGACAAGTAGTAATTTGCATTTCATCCTTGTCAAAACTCCTCTCTCTCACTCAAAAGAAAAGTCTTTCTCTTACTTTTCAGACTTCTTTCCTTAAAAGCCAACACTTCTCTAGCAAATAATAAACTGAAGAGAGTTAGTGAAGATAAATGAGAGCTTCCAACCAGTATCTTACTACAGCCTACCAGGCAAAGCAATTGTTACTTAAGTGGGCCACATGTGTTTCACACTCTGCCATCAATAGCATCCATTCTCTAAGTCTTCAAGAGAAAGATCGCTGCTGTGACATTTTGATGCATGTTTAACTTTTAAACTTGACATCCAATCATCCATAAATAATTCTCCAGTGTATGAATGTGATTCGACCATCACTAGTGGTCAGATAGACTGTAAGTTATAACAAAATACAATATCTGGCTATATCTATCACAACCTTGGGCTATATCTGTGGCAAATTACTTTCTCCGAACTTTATTTTAAAACTTGAAGGAAGAATGGAACCAATAGAAAGCATACATCTTGTGTTCAAGTAGCAAAGACTCATTCATTATTAAGAGTACTGTAGACAAACAATAGTTGGAGGCATTTAGTCGTTTCCATAGAGGTTACAGTATTTTGTTGTGATATGTCCACACTGTATTATATCTTAACAGTTCCTTACATATCCATTAAACATTTCTGAAACATATTTTTTACACTTCTCAAAGGTCACGTGTGTCTTATCAATTTTCAATGCACTTTGCCATTTTTTTTTGGGGGGGAGGGGTGGGGGTGGGGAGGGGTGGGCTTGTGGGGGAGGGGGCCAACAGGATGGTGTAAATGGGACAGAGATACACAAAGTAACTTTTTTGAGGCTAGGAATGTTATACACTAAGTATCCCTTTTATTTGTTCATATGATGAACCTTGATTCTAAAAAATGTATGTTGAAAGGATTGTCAAGTAATGACAACAAATGCTAAGTGTATCTTGCGAGGTCACTGAAAAACAATTTCATATTTCTAATATTTCTAGTTTTGTATTTTTACTGAGTCAATACCAAGATTCAAGCCCAAATCAAAGCATACTGATTTGATTGATTGACTGATTGATTTGACAACATTTATTTGAGTCTTTTTTGTCACTGGATTACATACAATATCAAAGATAATAACAGCTGAGAACAAAACTGGAAAGAGACTCAAGAGGAAACTCAGAGAAGCTCCATGGAGCCTTTGGGAAGAGCCATTCTTAACAGAATTTTAAAATAGCAAAAGAGACAATGTTTACAAAAAGAAAGGAGAGTAGCAAAACAACAACAACAAAAACAGAAAAAAAGGTGTAAAAGGGACAGAGATGCAAACTATCTACCCCTACCCAAACTACCCCTGCTTTAACCCAGAGACAGTCCCTACAGAGCGACAGCAGCTCAAACAGGGCCCGATGACAATTGACCTCAAAGGTACTCACTTAACCGCTGGGTGTAGAGAGGCAATCAAGATAAAGCATCCTATTCAATGTACAACACTACAACGAAATTGACTGGGCAGGACTCAAACTGGCAATCCTTGCATCACGTGACTGACTCCCTTTCTTCACTAGTCCAGCACACTCACATTTACTCGTTATCCACAAATGTAAATGATAAAAGGAAAATACACGATTAATAACAAATAAAATAAAAAATAACCAATTAAGAAATTTTGCAAATTACAAAAAGTCAGTCCGACTTCATGAGACTTATTAAACACAGATAGTTTTCATATTGTAACTTTAAGAATAAAGACACACATCCTCTCGCCTAATGTAAATAAAGAGGATAATTTAAAAGTTTGCGTGCAGCAAGTCAAGTGAGACAGGGAGAAATGTTTGATGCTCCTTGGCTGAGCAGATCTCGTTATAAAATTGTCTTCATCAGAACAGAGAGGCTGCTATCTCACAGATCAGAGACACTGTATCCCTTCATGCCAGAACATGAGTGTGAAAGGGACTCTTACAAGGAAGTGCAATTCAACAACAGAGTTGGAAAGGGATCTACATCTAAGTGATATCTTCATCAGAACTCCCTTGATCCGAAAGTAGGTAACTGGTTTGTCCATCCTTGTTACCTCCCTAGTTATAGATTGCTCCTGAGTGTTTTACTTAACCTTTTCTGACGATAACCATTTACTGAAACTTCTTTTCCGAAACAAAATGCATATTCATACACATACTAGCAAGTATTTTAGCTGAAATACCATGTTTATGTTTTCACTTTAAAGCAAGCATAAGTACTATAAAAATATTGAACCACAATACAAAATACCCCTTCAATCCTCTTCACTAAACTTTTAAAACCTGACAAAAAAAAAAAAAAAAGAAAGAAAGAAAGAAAAAAAAACAGGTACAGTAACTGACTTTAAGAAATAAACATCATCAGTTTCTGTTCAATTTGTAAAACTTTTGAAAAATATCTATGAACATGGCTCCCAATACCAGGGCCATGGAGAACCACTTGCAAAAAGAGCACAAATGAAAATTCAAATTCTGAAACTTGAAAATATTCATAGACACATGTCCCTCTTTCCACGTATGTTTAAAAAGAAAGGGAAACATTTGTGAAGCTTCCAACATGTTTATACACAGCAAAAACCATTAAACTGTTCTTTTTGCTAAATTTATGATGTGTCGTCTAATGCTTGAAGCTATTAAAGGAAGGACTTTAGCCAAAAACACTATTTGATATGTAAAAGAGGAACTTAACCTTAGGATTACAGTGAAATTTGCATTTAATTCCTACAATGTGGTTCTGAAGATTTAGCAGATACACTTACCACATCTGTAACCCTGAGAGTATGAAGGAACTGGAGATGATGTTATCTCCTATTATTGATGAGCATTGGTGGGTTTTTCAATCTATTGTTTTAGGAATCTGAGTGTACCCAAAGAGTACATAAAATAAAAATGCCACACCTCTCATGCATTAAGTTGAGATTGTATGAGAAAAATAAATCAGCGTTTTAAAAAGTGATGTGTTTTTGTTTGCTCTTAGTTTACAATAGATTTTGAATGTGGTAACTTAAATTGCCAATACTGTATCGGGAAGACCAACCACAAAAATTAAATGCAAATTTCAACAGAATGCTACACAAATTTTCTCCATAACAAACCCTCCTTTTAATTCTTGGCTTAAGGAGAATAAATGTCAATAAAAGTCAAGGATACACAATAAAGTACCAGTATGCCCCATTTAGTCTTATGACCATGAGTCTCTCCAACTAAACAACAGACAAACTCATTTCTTCTTTAATAAGCCAGTTCAGAGTCAAAGGTGACAAGGATAGTCTTGTCTCTGTTTTCTATAGTGTATCATACACACAATGTACATAAACATACACATGACCAACAGTTAGAGCCTGACAGTTATCTCCACTGGATGTTGATTTTATCAAGGGTGGTGCCAGTTTGGGGGCATGGCCCCCATCAGGAAAGGCTGTCCCCCGTCCCCCGTCAGGGAAATTTTGAAATTTTGTCAAGAGCTTTAATCCGTACTTATGTAATCCCAAAGACCTTCAGTCACCCTGACGATCTACTTGACTTTGCTCACAGGAAGGGCACATTCTTCAATTAAGACCCTAAATTGTTCAATTTCCCTTAAAATAAAAACATAATTTTCAAAATTTTTTCATACAAATCCAAATTTTTCCAAATTTCTTCGATAACACTCCCAAATTTCCAATTATATCGTATAAAAAGTCCAATAATATGTGGTTAAAAAAAGTTAAATACCTTTGGACGTAGGAAGCTCGCACGAAAATTTTGTGTTCCCCATCCTTTTGTCAACTCATCACCTTTGTCACAGCTTTGGGTTGTTGGCCCCCCTGTCGAAGAGTTTGGCCCCCGTTGGGCAAATCCTGGCACCACCCCTGGAGTTTACTACCATATGCCGATTCATAAAAGGCCTGTTGATAATTTACTCAGAGATAGCTTTACCATCCATTGTAAAGTGCAAAAAACTGTTCAAAGGAAGGTCCAAAATGACACATAATGGAAAATAACACTCATGTACTAGCCACCATTTTTGCAAGCATCATAATTGTGGGTAATTAACAAGCTCATACCTCACTAACTTACCAATTTTGCAGCCCATACTTAACCCAGAACCACATGCACAGTATGAAAGACAAGTTTAAGTTTCAGTCAGAAAAGTTTTACCTGAAATTTACATCAGCAAGGTATGGCTAAACAATGTCCATTTATAACATAAAACATGGGACCTGCTCCACAGCAATTTTGATGAAACCTGCTAAATTGCTACCACCCCATTCACCTTGTCTTTTCTTCTGAATGCCGACTTGAGGAAAAGTAGATCTTTCAGAATGACATTTTATCTTTCTGGTATATATGTTTTTCTGATTTGTTGTGTGGAACCCAAGGCAGGTTTTAAAGTGAAAATAATACACTATGCTGCACAGTTGTTATGTCAAAAAGTGTTATTTTTGTGTATGTTTACATGTGATGTCATCAAACTGTTGGTCAGCTCTTGAATAGGAAACATATCACATGAGTAAGTGCTTGAAAATCAGAGCTAAATTTCAGCTCAAGAAAAAAGAAGTTTGACACTAAATAACCGCACTATGATAAGACAGAAGGTCCATGCATTCAAGTTGCAACATGACAAGGTACATAGGCCCATAGTAAGTTGCACAAAATCTCTATCCTACATCTGTTGTGCATACCTTACATGCGTAAATATAGTTCAATGTTTATAAATCTGAACAGATTCATTTGTTTCTTATCTAGTCCTGAAGTCAATTTCATCCAAAAATTATCGAAACCCGAGTAGGATTCAGACTCTGTACTACTGTATTGTGAACTACAAAACTTGTACGTTAGCTACAAATGGCATGTATATTATATGTTTACTGACAGTACCCCTGTGACATGACGGGAAGAGGTTGCTGCACATTCTCGGTCACAACCATGGACTGACTTAATGTACAACAATTGATCAACCAACATATTTTACATTCAGACATGAAGCAGATGTCTGTTAAAGTTCTATTTTTCTTTTTGTCTCACAGAACAGATTACTCAATATGCGATTGTTATGGTTCATAAATTACTTGATCATCATTTGAATGCTTGTTCACAGTTTTAGAAGCAAACTCATGACAAGGACATGTACATTACTGCATTCAAGAGTAAAAAAGAGACCTCCTTAATGGCAATCACCAAGCAAGCAACCTTGGTTACTGGCTACCTGCAAGTTAACTTGAAGAAATATCCATGCACTGGCATCCATTTCTACCAATTGCCACAGAAGGAAGCCCTAGTTTCAGTGACCACGGAATGATTTTTGTTGTGTTGCATAATTAAGATAAAATGTCAACTGCTGCCTCTTAAATTTTTATTATTTTGCAAAACTGGATGGAAACATTGTGTGGCTGATGAAAAAGTCTTCTACTTAGTCATTGAAAATAAAAAATAAAACTGATTGGTCAACCTTGAGGTGGATTCTTAGACACACTTTAAAACCATTAATCTTCATGTTAAATGATACAAAACACATTCATGTCTATAAAGAGATGATTGAAAGCTCGCCCAAAAAATTTTCCTGAAGACTCACTCTATTTCCCACAGTATTTTCGGGCAATACATTCACGAGCCTACATTCAGTCTCACTTTCAGGGGATAAAAATACTTGGTATACATGATGCAAGCACAGTCTACCAACTAAACTGGAGAGTTAGTAGTAAAAAGACCAAGAAAACAACTTTTAAACCATGACTAACAACACATACATGTATGTAGTGATAAGTAACTCAAATCAGGTGGCTGAATAACTTTATTTTGAGGAACAAGCTCCCTGCAGCTCGTGATTAAGATGTTTAATACCTAAACTTTCAAATTTTCGAATTATGCAATGTTCAAAACTTTTGTAACTTATAATAATTTTGTAAAGTAAAGATATTGTCAGAGTTTATTTCTGAGACTTAACTATTAATCAATCATACAAGCTACTTTCTGCTTGTGTCATGTATAATACAGGTTTAAAACATAGTATTTCCCTTCAGTTTACTACAGGACTTCCATATAGTAAAGGCACCGAAATTGATGCGGGCCGATAACTGACGCACCTTCAAAAATTACTAGCTACCATCGTAGCAACATGACTGTAGCAAGCCTAATGTTTTTGAACCTATCCAGTATTTTGTTTTTCACGAATCCACACCTAAATATGATTAGTTTTCAAGCTTTTTATAACTGCATCCCACCCTTGTGTGTATTTTTAGCATTTGGAAGTAGCACTCTCTAAAAACAACGAAAATTACCTCGTCCTAGTTTGCACCTTCCTGAAGTACTGCTTTATCTGAGATACTTACGCTTGTATAGTGTGCTGAGTGCATAACCTAGGTTATGAAGGTTATTATACTCTGTAACTTGGCAAAACTTTCTGTCTTTCTTAGGCAGGTTAGGTCAACAAGTTAAACAAGTTTTCCATGATACTGTATGTGAGGCAACTAAGTGCCTTCCTGGCGGAGTGGACTCTGTTGCTCAGCACCTCTACTAAATACTTCCCTAACACCGGAGATATACGACTGAAAGTCATACAGCTTGCTATGTAGGCATCTGTACATAACTGTACAAAGTCAATGAAAATGGTTGCACACTACACATATGGAAAATGCTTCACTTTCGGTGCCGTTTAGAGACTGACATCGAAGAAAATTTCGAGTCAAATCAAGCTTTCTTTTACTAATTTTTTGGATTGGAGTAGGAGAACTGTGGGTAGCAATGCATTTGTAAGTTACTACACATTTGGAACAGGCAAACAGGAGAGTGTTTGGATTTATTTTATTCTAAATATTAGCTTTGAAACTGCTTAGGTGCGTCAATTTCCGGCCCACCATGCTATATTGTTAAACAAATCACACTGACTCACTATACACTGTTACATCCCGAGTTCCACTGTTTAAGGGAGAAAGCAGTCGCTTGTATTTTTTGTTTGGCAAAAATTTGCTAAATCTTACACATCTCTGATTTTGCCCACAAGTATTTTTCATTATATTTCTGTACAAACACACTGAATACTGAAAGAAAACCAAGAATTTATTCTACATGAATTTAACAGATAGTAAAAAAAAATATTGCCACATGATTAGTAGGAGCCATTTCTGAATTGGGATGATGGGGTACACTAATTTAAATTGGAGGGACTGCACTTTCCTTCAAAGCATACTGGATATAGTGAATGGCAGTAGATAATTATTAAAACTACCAACAGGAATGAAACAACCCTGACACCAATGCTGTGCATGGGCTCTGACCATAATACATAATTCAAAAAGACTTTTTGTTCATTATTAGTGAATGTTCTGAAGAGGCAATCACTTTGGTGAAATTTGTAAATTTTATGCTAATTGTCAACTTATTTCAGTATTCTCAGTTACTGCACTGAGTCATGCTTAACTTTAGCCATGTGTAAAAAAAAGAAAAAAAAAAGACTAATATCCAGTCATTTCAATTTTGTCAGGTTGGAAAGCAGGTAATATGCATAAAAAGGGAATTGGTAACAGGTCCGGGCCTATCCTTGTTTGTCAATCATAGACGAAATGCATTCCACTACAGTAAAAAAAAAATATTTTTTTAAGTTTAATATTTTTACCAAATGTATCATACTGAGAAGAAATCCATGATTTGTTGAAGAAAAGAGTAACATGTATAAAAATATTGAAATATAAAAAAGTTGAGGTTGGGCTACCTTTCAGTTAGGACAGGGGTGCTAAATACAGCTTGTTTACAAAGTATGCATGTGTCAAGGAAAGCATATCTTGCATGATGGACCCACAAATGCGTGTAAAATATTTGCAAGCTACAAGTAATGGACAACCATACTTGGAAACGCACAAATACACAGAGTACTTCAGTCATGATTTCTATTTCATAGACCAATGGGGGTGGCTAGAACCCCAACCACACCTGGCAGGTTTCTACCTCCTGAAATTTTCCTTACAAATTATGTTTAGGATTATCTATTTTGATTCATTTTTAGAGTTCCAAGCCTTGCCAAAGAGAGTTATTTTGGATGTACCCCACCTTATCTTCAACACAAATTTCAAAAAGGGGAGCTGTACCCCTCTTTCAAATTCCTCTCCAGTATGTTCTACCCTTCATCACTAAACAAAATCCCCAAATCCACTGCACAGTGCACAAATTTTGGTAAGACAGTTTGATGTTTACAGACTTTTATCAAAAGTGTGTGAAAACAATAGGGATGAAATTTCGGACAAAACACTGCTAGAATATTTGTACTCTACATAAGATTTTTTTTTTTACATCATCCAAGCTACAACTATTTTTTTACATTTGTGAAATAAGTAATTTGACAATATTTGTAAAATCTTCTCTTAGTAACTACAGTCTCAATGTTTACCTTCTTACAAATTCACCTATGTGACACAAACATTTATGCTATTGTACTTTCTCTGATTTGTGATGAATTTTTTGGATCGTTATCTGTTTCATTAATTTAAACCATAAATTTACCATGGGCATACAAACAATAGACTAAGGCAGAATCCACAGAATCCACTTAAATAACAAAACTCTTTCACAATTACTACAACTGAGAAGGATTGCATTAATTAATGAACAAAAGGGAAATAGCAGATGCTGCTAAGCATCACATTACAAAACTGGAGGAAACTACTTTTACATTAAATATATATTTTCACAGGATGCTCATGTAAAGAAACATTTAATTTTCTTTTGACTGCGTAGAGCAACGAACAATTTAAAAAGAAATTCCATTCCAATGGATAAATATCACAGTCACAGTCACGGAAGAATCCAAAGTCTGCATGCAGTGAGGGTACACTTTTAAAATTTGCCCACCATGTTTGATAATAACTGACTTGAAAAAATCACTAAAATGTCTGGTATTTTCCTATTTAAAACTTAAATATTAACAAGACTTCCAAGTGGATAAAATATCAAACATTGGCAAACTATTCAACTTGGCAAACAGAATATGAGTGGGGAAAAGAAACTATGTATCAAAAAAGCTAAGCAATCATAGCTTCTATTAGTGTATCAAAAATTAGACTTAAACTTGGCTGAATCAGTGGAACCCACACAACATTACAATGTGCTAAGAAAGGAAAAGGAGAGTATTTTAAAAGAGTGATGAAATTTTTCCTTGGTAAGCCTGTAAAGAGGCATCCAATAATATCAATATATTTCAATAATTGTAAAGATGAATGACCTTTTAATTATTTCTCTAAAAGAATATGATCTTTTCAAAACTTTGATTATCAATTCAACTGCCAAAGAACCTGGCAACATTAGAAAGAGTTATTTACGCACAGCAAAATGTAAGTTGATTTCTGCAGTCACCCCCTTCCTTCAGATCTCCCCCAGATAAACAAGTGTGATTCTGGGCACTTTTTGTTACAATATCTAAACAACATTTGTGCATTGACACTGTAACAGACAAACAATGAACTTGACTTGGAAAATAAAGGAAGCTCACAACTAAGTGAATGGCTGGGCTTTCTTTAATACCTCCAAAAATAACCCCAAAAAATTATGAATTTTGAAATTGTTTTCCTGCCTGCTGTGTTTCCCTGAGAAATGACTTGAGCAAAATTTCTGTTCTTCATGCTATGACAACACAAAGAGGAGAACATTTCCAAGATGATCACAAATTCACTGACATTTACCTAAAGATAATAAAACAGCTTGACTCTCTTAAACCTACATCGCCTTTTTAAATATCAGCTCTAAACAAGTACTGTGAACTGCATTCCAAAGGGGAGCATTCTTTCTCTATATAATTAATGTTTTGTAAAAATGCTCAAATTTATCCTGACCCATGGGATTCACAACTTTGAACAATTTTCAGTAACTTGAAGATAAATCAGTAACAGATTTTACAAGAAAAAAAAAAACAACAACAACTGCTCGTGGGAATGCAAATACTACCTAAGAAAGTTGACAAAACTTTACATTTTTTCATTAAGCTTGCATATTTACATAATAAAACCATCAATTCGTAACAAAATAAATGAGTTTAAAGCAAAGAGACTTTTAAATACCCAGGAAAGGTAGAAGTAAAAGGCAAAAGCCAAATCATGACCCTTATTATGTGTGTTTGCTTTTTTGGGGCAATTGTTTTGAGCATGTAACACAAAAATGAAAAGACCTTAATAAAGCAAACTGTTTTTTTCCTTTGTTTTCTTTTTATTTTTATTATTTTTTTTGGTGGCCAGCACTCAAAAACCATTTTTCAGACAGTGGTAGAAAACTTTCAGTTACATTTGTTTTCATGCTTAGGAAAAGGCAACACTTAATTCAAGTTGAGGCCTTGAAGGGCAGTTGTTTTACAACACTGGGACCACAAATATAGGAGAATCCCGTGGCTTATGAATTATATACAACACCACGTCTTGTGGCTGACCAACTCAACAATTTAGATCAAAGTTAGTTTCTTATGTAAGGCCAGTTCAGATGAGTAACCCATACATTGCTCTTTGATGAAATACCCACCCATGTTATATCACAGAGTATAAACACTCACCCTAGCCTACTTTAAAAAAAAAAAAAAATGTGCATTCTTAAAATGATTTTTTCTGAAAGGCACAATTCAACCAAACAGATCCATGTACTGACACCACTGCAGTTTCTGCCAGTGTAAGCCTGTCAGCTTCAGATGTGCCAATTAAGATCTCCAAAATTACACACACTGTCCTGGGATTAACAATGTATTGTCCAGTTAGGTGATTTTCATTGATTTCTCCTTTCCCTGATGTATCTTTCATGATTTTCAACACACATTCTTATCCCAGGTAGATGAAGGGATCTTGCATTACTCAGGGAGCCGCTGCACCTAACAGCTCCCTGCATTACTCAATAACAAATAAACTGATTCAAAGGAACCATCCATGATTTAGCATACATGGGCAAGAAATCTGATTTGAGCTTCAGGGATAGCATACGAGCACAGTTTAGCTGCTCAATTAAATCATTATATATCTTATACATTTGAGCCTTATCTGAACCAGGTTTGGACCATGCACCAGTCTACTCCACGTATTGATTCCTGGGTCCTGTTTTGCAAAGAGTTACATTTGACCTTTTTATCTGTCATGCAAAAGTCTGACTGAAACCAGACTTATTGATCAATCACAACTAAATATGAAACAAGGCCCTGGTTTTGTAATTTTGCAAGAATCAGGTGCCATTTTTTCCTGTCCAGGATGCTTTTTGTAAAATCATTGAAAGGGTATATTCTTTAACATGTTTTGCATGATGACATTGCACAGTCATGACTGTGGGAATACAACATGTACATATCAACATGTGATGTGAGATCAGTCACTAAATATTGTGCATATGTCATGGAAAAGGCTCACTCACCCATAATAACACTAATCTGTTTTTCATGACAGTTGTTGGCAATATTATCAAGTGCTTTGAACATTAATTGAGGAGTTGGGAAATATTTTCATGCAATGCATCTTGGGATGGGTCAAAGGTGAAGTGATCCAC
>WURT03312340.1:0-24685 GCA_009936505.3 Holothuria glaberrima | reverse complement strand
TAGCTCATTACAACACTGCCTAGCGTAGGCCTAGGGAGCAAGATATAATAATTTAGTAACTGGCATGCATCTGTAGTTTACTGAAATTCCTAACGTTATTTTACCAAATTATGGTGGCCTCCTAGCCTTACTCACTCTTCTATAACTAGGCCTAAGCTTAGTCTATGGCCCAACCTAGGGTCGTCGATGACGACGATGACCCAATTGGCTTCCTGACACTCAAATGTTAAACTTAAACTTGAAGATTTTAACTTCTGCCCCATGCCTCAAGCTGCAAGATATAGGCCTCGGGCCCTGGCTGCTATTTATCCAGAAAAGTGCCAAAACGATCAGTACTAGTCTAGCCTAGGCTAGGCCTTAGGCTTTAGTTATACGATTACGAAGTCTAAGACCTGGCCTAATGTTAAGGTTAGTGTGTACTAAGGGTATGTGTCCTAACATAACACTGGTGCTTTTCCGCACAGTTTTCAGATTTTGATGTCCCATCAGCACCTCAAACTCGGCTTTCACTGGTTTTCTTCCACAAAGAGTCTAGCAAACGTGACACATAATTTTTGTCCCTTATATTAAAGCCCCGTGATTTTACAAACGTATTTTCATTAAAATAAACGGTTTCGTCTGAATCGATGTAGCAAGTCATACAATGTAATAATATATACGTCGTTCGTCGATGACCAGTATACTGCGTTCCCCTATTTTCGTGCGTCCCCTATTTTCGTGCAGTACGAACATATATCGTTGAGCCTACATCTATTTTAGGCTAGCCTAACTGCACGAAAATACGGTCTCCATCCTACTAGTTTGGACCTAAAATGGCGCCCTGTGAGGGTGTGTCAGCATTACCCAATCAGAAATCGTTACCTAGTTGTCCAAACTCTAAATATACGGCTCTGCTTAATTTGACCGAACAGCGCCCTCTTAAGGTAAGTTGAAATGTGCAAGTTTTAGTCTGCGAGTATTAGCAGATTAGAGTCTCATTCGTCACAAAATTGGTTTTGGCTCCATAACTCAATGACCCAACACGATACCGAAAAGCTAACTTCAGATTTGAAATTAGCGTGGTCAATTACACTACAATTTTAAGTCATTCTGAAAACAAAATTTTTTCACTTAAAAACCCCTTGGTGAATTTGGGTCATGACATCAAATCACCCAAAATTATCGTTATGGGGTTAATCAGAGCCGCTGATTCTAAAAATTATATTTTTAGCGTCGTGTGGGGTCTTGTTAGTCTGGTACGAGCCTTAAAAGTTATAATTTTTATTAATTTTTGCAGTCCTAGCTTGTTTATTAAGGGCGCTCTGTTGCTTTTTATATATGCATGCCAAAATTATGACTTTATATCCTGAGACAATTTTGAGTTTTTCCAGAAATTTGGTGAACATTGGATGTTCCTTTTGGCTGAAATCGGCTCGGAAAAATACAACAGGGACGTAGTTTGTCGAAATTACCGATAAATATCAGGCTGTTTTGAACCTTAAAAGCCACGTTGGGAAAAACGCCTAATCCCTGCGTGGTTTAAAACTTTAATTTTTAGGGGTTGCATAGAAGAGACTTTCAGCTTTCTAAAAATATCTTATTTCTGGTCTATACTCTTCAGGTCTTTGATTTAGTAATATAATTTCAATTAAAAATCGGGGAAAGGGGGTAAAAAGGGCCAAATCCGACCGGAGCATTTACCTGTTTACCGAATACTCATAACTGCCTCCCGGACCAACATTAATCGCCCGTCATTCCCTAATTGAGTAGATGAAGAGCCTCAAAGTCACAGATCATGTATACCTATGAGCCCTCCGTTAGCCATGATAACCCGAGGGTGGGGAAATTTCTACCAGAATAACGTCATCTCAAACAATGAAACTTTCACGCAATGTAACAAAATACAACTCGGTGCCGACTAGAGTATTCCCAGGCCGGAGATTTCCCCGTGTGTAATGCCAACAATCGAAATATGTTACAGACAAGACATGGGACTATCGTCCCTGTGAATTTCAACTTTGTTCTCCCTCCCACAAGTTACCTTTTGAGCCCAGAATTGAAAAACAGCGGGTTTTTTTTTCACAAATATACCTATAGTTGGTTTGGGGACGACTTGGCTTGGGGACAACTCGGCTTAGGACCGAGTTGTTCAGGTCGAGTTGGTTTGGGGATGACTTGGCTCGAAGGCTCCTGATATATGAAACGGATGGTGCACCGTCAGTCAGTGCCAATATGTTCACATAGTTATCGAAGTTTCCAATCGTGCGTAGCTCGACTTGACATGCTAATATTTTTTGACGTGCTGATATGTACCTCTTACATATTGATGTTGAACTGTAAGACATATTGATGTTCAACTGCAAGACTGGTATGAATATTGACATATTGATTTTTCTTTGAAACACGTTGATAGGCAGATAGGTGTCTGTGACATACTGTTAATTTAACCCATGATTTTTTAAACGGATGGCACACAGTCAGTCAACGCCAAAATGTTCATACGTATAACAACATTTTACATTGTTTCTAATCGCGCTTACTTCGTCTTGACATGGGCGTCACCAGACATTTTTAAACGGGTCGTATTTTGCGTGAAAAAGAAAGTTATTTCCGCCGCAGTGGCAATGCTCGCTCGTAGTATAGCCTGGAGTCCAGAGGCAAAGCCCTGGTAGGGGTTCAGGGGGAGAAGCCCCCGGAAGCTCTTAGGGGTAAGACATTTCAAATGCCTATAATGAGGTGACATT
This sequence comes from Holothuria glaberrima, assembly GCA_009936505.3. Taxonomy (NCBI): domain Eukaryota; kingdom Metazoa; phylum Echinodermata; class Holothuroidea; order Aspidochirotida; family Holothuriidae; genus Holothuria; species Holothuria glaberrima. The sequence continues at coordinate 21,962 of WURT03312340.1, read as the reverse complement.
ATCGCCAATATTGCTAGTTTGATAATGCCAAAAATATGATTTCTTATTCGTATAATATCAAAACGTGAACCCATTTTAAGTCTTAAAATGACAATAGCATTAGAACGTTTCCTTCACGTGAACTGTGAAATTTACCTGTTTGTAACAGTTATGTTCAAAACGTCTTCAGAGGTGCTTGTAAAGCAATTAGAGTAGATTTACAAGAGGTTCCCTATTTTTCAAAGCAAATTTTGGGGCGACTGCCTATTCCCTTCAAGGAGGTAAAAATAGCTAACCTCAGATAACAAATCATAGAAAAGTTTTAAGCAAACTGAACCCTGCAATGCAAAGAAATTTTAAAAAAAAAATCGTTCAAATCTGCAATGAATAGCGTCTCTTAATTAACTGCCTAAGTTATCAGGCTCTATAGAAGAGAACAGTAAGTTTGTGCCCAATGTGATTTTACCAATTTACTTTGTTTTTTGCTTTCAACTTTTCCTCCACAAGACCTAGAAAATACTGTAAATGTCATTTATTCCATTAAAATAGGTAATGGAAAGGTAAAAATTGAAATCGCCGACCAAAAAATGCAGGAAGAACAGAAGAAGTTGTTTGAAATGTAGAATAATGATTGACCTATCACTCAGTTCTATACGTATATCTGTATGTAGATATAAAAGAAAGTTAATATTCAAATATCTGTACAACCCTTTCCTAAACCTACAGTGCCTTTCGAAATGCCAGATTTTTGTGGGATAACTATACCTCTTCATAATACTACCCGATCGAGTAAAAACGCCTTACCGCTGAAATATCGAACCGTCGAGTCGAAGATGCATATTAATTACTGACAAGCAGATGTCATGCATTTAGTGCGCTAGGAGTCGAAATCTTGAGAGGGCATCCTACTTTCCAGTTTTTGCTAAGTGTAGTAATGTTAAACCCTCAGAACAGTCGACTGCTACAACAATGTCATCACTCTTTTCCATTGAGATTTTAAGCTACTTTAAATGTCAAGCATGCGCGAGTCCGTTTTAATGTTAATGTATATCCTATGCTGACATGAATCAGTTTACCCAACAAAATATACAGAATTCAAGAGGTGAACATCTTTCTAAGACAGTTTCTTTAAAACGATTGTTCCGTTGAAAAAACAAATCTTTTGAAGGTATTTTATCAAAAGTACTTTTCATATTTTTCTGTCAATTCCTACGTGGTGGTATTAGATATATGATTATAATACTATGGAAAGGTGTAGCTACATGTCACCTTACCTTTCACTGTTTAAAAAAAGTAAGGGGTGAAAATAGTAATTTGGGGGACTCGATCTGTAATTGCAGTGAAATTAATATTCAACATATTAAACGAAATTTATACTTTGCAATGGCAGAAGAAACTTATTTCAATTTTTGGTACATCCCGTAAACGTTTCTGAAAAAAGAAGCTCAAAGAGGGGTCTTTCGCACCCCTGACCTCCCCCTGGTCACGTATGACTTGACACGCTAATATCTGAATGAAATATGTTGATATTTATCTCTGACATGTTGATATTAAATTTATTGTAACATGTTGATATTTATCTCTGACATGTTGATATTAAATTTATTGTAACATGTTGATATTTATATTGACATATTAATGTTCATTTGTAACATGTTGTTATCCGTCCTGGCATATTGATATTTATTCTAACATTATGAAACACATGGCATTCCGTAAGGGCTGAGGACCCAAGAAACTTAGTTCCGGAAATTAAAGAAGACATCCGAAATCTGCTTTTCCATAATGATAATTTCATATGCCCTCAAGTGACTCATTCAGTTAGTAGGTCAGGTACAGGTCCGGGGTGGTGTCAGGTTGGAAGAGAGTACCACGCCCAACATCCACTCCCTCAGTCGGGAAGGCTACCCCATGTGACCATCCAAAAGTTAGGGCTGAATTTTTCTACCAGTTCAGAGAAAATTATAGAGAACCACGCTAAATTTTCACAAGCATAACTGTTTCAGTAACAATTAACATATAAACCGTATATTATGAACGCTTATGACCACATGTAAACGATGACATGACTATGTATGAGAAGTAATACCATGCATAATGGCGTAATGGCACAGCACTCGGTTTCTCACTCAGACGGCTCGGTTTCTAACCGCTTCCAAGACACCTCTTTTCATTCTTGTTGTTATTCAATTAATGGTGGGTTAAAAGGTCATGTAAGGTCAGCAGAGGTCAAATTAAAAAAGTAGACTTGACGTAGATAAGATAAATTTGAAGGATCAACCTCAGTGCAGCAAGACACCCCATTTCGGCATTGCATCACTAAGACTATGTGCTCTGGAGAAGAGTATTTCTGCCTCCGAACTAGCAGATACTACTGAGACATATTTTTAATTCTGAAATTATTTTTTGAAGCGCCTTCTGATGCGTTTTCTTTAAATTTACAAATAATGAAAAAGAACCTGTTTTCAGTAAGCATGAGTTTGACCACAAAATACTCTTTGCAACTCATCCACTGGTTGTGTCAAAAGTGGGCGACGTGAGCTATAAAATGCCCACCTGTAAAATTGTGGTAAAAATCGGCGATTGCTGACACAAAATTCGTGGCCTCCACTGTGACGAAAATTGTCCGCAAAGTTGGTGTTGTTGCAAAGGTTGAAGATGATTGTGACAAAATTTGCACAGATTAGGTTTTCGGACTGTTGCACGTACTTTTGGGTCGTACAAACTTCTTCCACAGGAGCGCCCGTGCAGGCACGTATTCTACAGGGCTGTCAACTTTTAATTTTTAATATTGTAAATTCTGAGTCCCACCGGTATGTATTACTGTAGGCTGTACGGTCAGCTTACTGCAGACGATCAGTTGGAGAACGAGCTCAGTAGCGTGATAGCTGGCGTTTTACCGACACCCGACACATATTATGCGTTATGAGTGGAATTTTTACACCGTACTGAGACAGTGGCGTACGCAGGGGGGCATTGGGCCATGCCCCCCTCACGGATGCCAATTTTTTTTTTTAAGATCCTAAAAATATGTAATTTTTTATCACAAATTATATTTCAAAAGGTAGCATAAATGTGGCACCAGATTTCATCTAAGGACACCTAATTTTTCAAAACTTTTCAAAGGGGAGGGGACTCCCCCAGGCCGGCGATCACACAACATACTGCATGCTCCCCCCCCCCCCCCCTTGAGGAAAAGCTTGCGTACGCCACTGTCAACTGAGACAATGCGTGAGAAACTGATCTTCATCGTGAGAGCGTGAGATTGCGCCGAAATGCTTGACTTTTACGCTGATTGCGTGAGAGTTGACAGCCCTGATTCTACCTGTCACACCACATAAGTCTACTACCTTGCAGCCACCAATCGTAGCCATACGGTGTACTAAGGATACTCCAAAACGAAATCGCACACAGCTTCCAGCTTTAAACTTGTTTCGTGTTTCGAAAAACTGAAAAAGTATTGCCAGAGTTTTCCTCAATTGGTAAAATCAAGTCGGTCTGTTCAGCTCGCATAGCGGGGGTGAGGAATCAAAACATCTCGATGGAACGATGTTTATTGAGACGACACCTTCCACGTTTCCAACGACCCGAACCGTAGGCTACTGGTTCTCGACAGGGCTAACATTCGCAACAGCAGTTGTCGAGTATTTTTCATCTTTGGAATAACCAATGAAGCTAAAATAATTGAGAAAAGAAGAAAAAACACGCCAACAGAACGGGCAGTCGAGCAACACATGTAGTTTTTACTACAAATGATCAACTTTCCGGTGATGAGATTTGCATGTACGCGACTATAACCGTCTTGGCACTAATATATCTACGTTACAACACTCTGAGGCTAACATACAGTACAGACGTTGATTTAATTTCTTTGCATGAACTATTCACATGGTTGCTGTCCGACAATATTTTCAACTGGTGATAGACAAAAAAAAATGCATGAATGCTTGCTAAGTGAACTTCAGTCGGACTATTATATGCTGCCACGTAAAATACTGATGGAAGTTCATCGTTGGTTTTATATATAGGCCCCATATACAGGAATCCTGTGCTAACTGACTGAGCGTGGTGACAGCTTCAGACTGAGATGTTAGCTATTTTGAAAGCTAAGAAGTACATCTGCATTTTATTTATACGTGAACCACTGTTTGTGCTGACTGTTAGACAGTAAGGAAGTACAAGGTGAGTGAAAGGTTTGGAATCTATTATTTACTTTTGCATGTGAAAAGACGAACTTCTTGTGGTCATTCTAGTAAAATATATGCTTTCATTTTATCGTGTGCAATTAATACATCTGTTGAAGTTATCATCTTGTTCGCTTACTGACTAGGAGCAAACGGGGTATGGCATAGGATATGGAGACATGTTGAGGTGTTTGCCCACGGTTTGTTTTCCTTTAAAAGTCATAAGTGCAAATCAGTGATTGAGATGTTTTGGAATGAATCAAGGCGACAAAATGGACAGGAGCGAAAATGCTCGCTTCAACAGCTTGAGATCCAGGGCTCGCAAACCATGGTATGATGGTGGGGCTGTGATCGAGGTCGACTTTGGTCCCATACGGTGCCCCTCTTTCAGAACCACCCGTAAATAGTATTTAATCAGCCCCTTCATAAGTGTAATTACTCCGCGATTAAGTTTAAAAGATGATCGAGCTAGAAACAAACAGTATCGTTGCTTACCAGCAGTGTTGTATGCCTCGAGGCCGGCCTCACTCTGGAGTCCAGAACTAGGTCCTCGTGGCCTCGTCCTCGGCCTCGGTCATTCATATCTCTTTCTCGGTATCGGTCGCGGTCGAAGTCTAATGTCTCAATGTCTCGGCGCGAGGCCTGAACGAGGCATGGAATAAAACTTAATCACTTTTAGGTTCAGTGGCATACGCAGGATTTCTCTCAAGGGGAGCCATGCAGTATGTTGTGTGATCGCCGGCCTGGGGAGGGGTCTAGGGGGAGGGTGTCCCCTCCCCTTAGACCCCTCCCCAGGCCGGGTGTCCCCCTCCCATTTGAAAATTTTTGAAAAATCAGGTGTCCTTAGATGCAATCTGGTGCCACATATGCTGTCTTTTGAAGTAAAATTTGTATTACAAAATTTACGTATTTTTAGGATCTAAAAAAAAATTGGCATCAGTGAGGAGTCCATGAGGAGACAACTCCTCCCCTTTGAAAATTTTTGAAAAAGTAGGTGTTTAAAAATTACGTATTTTTAGGATCTAAAAAAAATTGGTATCCTTGAAGGGGGCCGTGGGCCAATGCCCCCCCCCCCACCCTCGTACTCCACTGTTCAGGTTACAAAATTTTGCCTACATCGTTTATCGCAATGATCGGAATGGGTCTGGTGCTAGCCTGCACCAGCCTACAGCGTTGACTTGACTTCTATTATATCCAGAGGCTTAGCGAAGGTGTTATCTTGGGGTTGTGTGGAGATAATGTTTTGCCGACAGATCTGGTAATGCGAGTGCGAAGCGCGAGTTTTGCAGGTGGGGTCCGGGGGCCCGCCTTAGGGCCCCTGGTAGGGTCCAGGGGCAAAGCCCAGGTGGGGCCAGGAAGCTCCCGGAAGCTCTGAGGTTTAAGCATAGTTCTGGGTGAAAAATTAAGTCTCAGGATGAATATATTTTGGTTCATAATGCATCATCAAATGCAAAGATTTCCAATAATTTTCATGTGTTAGACTATTCCCGTTCTCCCTTTTTCCTCTTTTTTTTCATTCTCTGTCTTCCCTTTCACTCCCTTCTTTCCCCTCTCCTTTCCCTTCTCCTCTCTTCTTTTCCGCCTCTCCTCTTTTCCTCTTGTTTTCCTTCCCCTCTCCCCATTTTGCCGACAGACCGACGTCGGCCCAATATTGGGGGTGTGACACCCCCACATCCCCCCCCCGCTCGCTACGGCCCTGTATATATCTATATAAGTATAGAGAGCCCTGGACTCTACCATTTACTCACGTCGACTATAACGTACCTGCCGATAAAGATACTGTACATACAAAGGAAGGAGTGTAGCACTACTAGCACTGACTAGACACTAACGCTATACCTTACACTATACTGAGGTAGCCCACGTGTTTCTGTAAATCGTTTGTGCATCGTGCATGAAGAAATCCTTGGATTTGAAATTCATCCTCCTCCCGGGTGGCGCTGGGTGGGGGCAGAGGCCATGGCTGGCCTCTGTCAGTTTCGTCGAGGAGCCTTCGTTGATACGATAAAGTATGCAGTCCCCCTACGGTTTACATGTTTTTCACTCTGAAATTGAAAATTTCTCTAATAAGAATGAAGATCCAAAATTATTGGCGCGCTGTAGAGTTACCCCAGTTTCTTCAATAGTTCCATTTCACATTGCTAGATGCCACAGGTCCCGTCGGCATTACCGCGTAACACGTAGACAGTGTACACAGTTTAGAGGTCATAAATTTCATCCCATGTTGCAAAGCCTAGTTGCTGTTCTGTTGTGTGTGGCATGCATAACCAGATAACGGTCAGTTGGTGAGCGACTTACGGAGCAAAGTTTGGCTCCTTCATAGGGTAGTTCAGGTGGTTCGAATATATGTATGTTATCCCCGGTAGGGTCTAGAACCCCTACAGTTTTTCTTTTTTCTTTTTATTCTTAGTGATCACATATTTTTTTCTGTGTAAGCATACCAAAAATTTTCGCGCGCTTCACGAGCTTTGCAATTTCAAGTTTTAGATTCAAGAGAACACTATCAAGGCGCAACTCGGCTCTTGAAGTATTAAGTGATATTATGCAAAATATACCCTCCAATGGCAGGGGTAGTTAGGTTCCTTCATAAGTTCATATCCCATTATCACCACCCATCGACAAAGGGGCTGTCGGAACTTGTGGTCACTGGCAAGGTTTGGCACCGTTTCGGGAAAATTCTGCCTCCACCTGTGGTCGATTTACTTATTTTTGGCTTTCAAAAGGGTCATTCCTGCGATAAAACCCATTTTTGGTACGCTTTGCCCATTCTTCCTCAGTTCCGTTGCCTATAGCTAAATATATTGCAAACCCTTTACAAACCCTTTGTTTATGTTAATGTCGGTAGTTTCATCTCACTTCTCTAAACCTAGTAAATGTTCTCTTGTGTCTGCCGTGCGATACAGCTAGTTAGTCGAGAAGGGAACTACAATGTAAGTTATGCCCGATAGGGCACAACTGCCTTGACAGTTGACTATATAAGCTTTGAAGAAGTACAGATTCTGTTCAGTGTATAGGCTTACCAAAACGATTTTCGCGTGCTTGCGCGCTGTGCAACTTCACAGTTTAGATTCCAAGAAAAAGGTTTAATCAGCGCGGAACTATGTTCCTCTAGTATATACAAATTTTATGAAATATAAGCCCCGCAGTGGCATGGTCTAGTACACAGGTTTTTTTTCAAATCTCTCCTCACCAACCCCTCGACGAAATCTGGGTTTCGGGTCGCTGCCCCCTTCGGGGGGTCTGCCCCCGTCGGGCAGATCCTGGCGCCACCCTTGGTCCTCCTTAATTATAGTAGGCGAAGATGAGTTATACAACATTTGAAAAGAATACAAATATGTAGTTATGTGTACGTCTCTCTCCTCTTGCATTAACACAAACGGTAAGCAGGTCTCGGTCTCGTCTTGGTCTCGGATAGTCATGTCTCGGTCTCGGTCTCAGATGGTCGTATCTCGGTCTCGGTCTCGGATAAGCCGGCCTCGGATACAACACTGCTAACAGTACACTTGTTAGCAAAGTAAATGGTTTGAAGGAGAATTACATAGGTTTATGTGCATAGTTATATATATAGTAAAGTTTAATTGTAATATAATGGTCACAGTGAAAAAAAAATGGGTCGATCTACGGTCGGCGCCTCGTGAAACTACTAATTTGAGTTATCACTATTCAGCGGCGTAGGAAGATGTTTGACATTGGGGGGGGGCAGACCAGACGTGATTTCTCGACCTTCACCCCCTTCACACAGGGGCGTCCCTAAGGATCGATGAGTGGGGAGTGTTGGACATTTTTCCCGACAATATGGGCTACATTCCCGACAAGAAGTGCCTCAAAGCCAGTGTCAAGAAAGTTTAACCCATAAGCAGTGGCGTAGCCAGGATTTCTCTCACGGGGAAGGGGGGAACGCAGTATGTTCTTTGATCGCCGACCTGGGGGAGGGGTCTTAGGGGAGGGGTCCCCCTCCCCTTTGAGAAATTTTTGAAAAATTAGGTGTCCTTACATGCCATCTGGTGCTGCGTATGCTACCCTTGAAATAAAATTTTCGTTCAATAATATACGCATTTTCGGCATCTGGTTGCATAATAACCATGATCAACTAACGGCCATTCGATTTCTTTATGACGCTGCAGGTTTGAGGGTTGGCAACTTTGATAACAAAAGCTGCCATTTGGGACTTCGCAATAATCTAAGACACGTTCTGTCCTTCTTGATTTAATAATTTGACAAATAGTGGTTATGAAGAATGCGCGCGAAGCGCGCCGAAAAATAGGCTTTCAAAGACCATTTGGTAAAGTTTTTCACTATCAGAGAGCAGACGGCTGGGTCTACTTTATTAAAGTGCATATTCATTTTATATGAATTGAACACTATTGTGATATTTTGGGGGCCAAAATGACATTTGGCCCCCCACAAAAACATTGAAGGGGCCATGGCCCTCTGGCCACCCCGGTTCCTACGCCACTGCTTTTACGAGGTTATAGTTCCATGGTCATCGGTGCAGTGAGACAAATACTTACAGGCGATCCATTGTTGGTGATTGCACATTTAATGGATTCAAGAAATTCCAGTCATGGTTTACTTTCTTCCTACTCGATAAAAAAAATTGAATGCCAATAAATGACGTCATACAGATATTAGCTCTTGATGAGAAAATTGTTGCAGTGACCACAAAGGGCCTATCGTATTCAGGGTTATTGTGGTGAACATTTTAGCACCCTTCCTCCGCCTCTCCGTCGACAAAGCTGGTCTCCCCTCCCGCAAATCCTGGAGGCTCTCTCCTGGTCATGGGTTTATGCCCACAGCACGGTGATACGGGGTGCACTAAGTTACTAGCGTTCGTTGGTAACGAGTATTCGTGGTGATGATGAAAATATCTTGTTCGAAGGCAAAGGATACGAATGGGACGAGTGCTCATTATCAACGTGGTGCCTATGCCATTGTCACGCTTCAATTACCACAGCACAGGGCATATTGTCCTTAAAATTGTGTTGGTTCAGTCCCTGTTGTAATAAAGCAGTTGATCCTTTACTAGGTGAATGTTGTAGTGTTAGACTGGAGAAAACTGTACAAAAAGTATTTTGAAGCTTTTGAAAAAGGGGGTCTATCTCCAATCTTGATGTGCTGTACGGTCACCAATCACAGTTTTACACTGTAATATAAAATAAAAATACTGAGGTAATTGGCTGCATGGAGCTTTTTAAGTTCAGTTAAGTGAGTTTCTCCTAATAATGGTAAGCCCATTAGGCGAAACTCGGTCGGATTAACATAGAAAAGTCAACACAGCAGTATACCTGAAGTAACATCCTAACAACTTTCTTATTCAGAAATTCAGTGGTCATAGTTCGGGAATTTTAATTTGCCACTGAGTATCTACGAATTTATGACTAGCATCAAGGTGATAGGTACTATGTTGGGATTGACAACTGGGTAGGAGTGAGAGGTTAAACAACTAGCTCAGTTTAACATACTAGCAATATACTGCAAGTTGCATCAAGAAGGTCAGCCACTTGCGAGAACTAAGTCGAAAGGAGCTCATTAGCGTGCGAGCCGAAGGAGCATGACTCGTTCATTTTCCGAGTCGCACATGGCATTGGGTGTGTGTTCAGAAGTCAATAACAACCAAACTCTTACCATATTTCAACATCTGGTCCATTTGAGTGTTTGACAGGAAGGATAAAATACCATGAATAACGAGAAGCTTGGTTCTGACGATGGCAACAGTTAGCAAGGCGCAAAAGGAGCAGAAAAATCGCCCTTTGAAGAAAATTATGTTTAATGCCACATTTTGTGAAACTACGGGATTCTAAAAAGTATAGGCTATACGCAAATGACGTGATCCACACGACTAGCCAGGTTAGGGTGAAGATCTTGAGGCCTGTATTAAACCGACATTCGAATGAAAATCATTGGCGCTACGTGCATGAAAAGATAGTTGAACCTGTTTTGGAAAACGATCAGACTTAAATCAAGGCACTTCTGGAGAGAACGAAGTGTGGAGAATGGAGATACCCAATGACCAGAGGGCCCCATGGACCTTGAACTTAGCATTTGGTACATTAATACCCTAGGTTTTTTTCAATAGTACCGTGAAGCATCAGCTATAGGTAGATGGAGTGTGTTGAAAAGTCTACTTTCAAAGTCATCCAGAATCCACTTGGGTTGAGGAAAATGGAGATGGACAACAAAATAAGATCTCCCTTAGTTATCTTACTGTGCATTTTCTGTCATTCAGTTACAAGAGTTGCAGTTTTATAACTGCATTGGCAATGAATAATTTTTCAAGGTTTTAAGCTTTTGAAGGAAGAGACAATGACAGAGAAATTCTCAGGGATCCATGTAAAAAGTTTTAATATAATAACTTTTCCATTTTGACACCCTCATGGTCATCTTATGTTCAATCGCCCTCCCCTCCCATCAAGTACTCATTGTTGATTGTTGTATTAATAAAAATGTTTTAAACATAACTTAAAAAGAATCTTATCGATAGAACCACGATCTGAAAGCTTGTCAAATATTTCACGAGATCTGGCAAAGAATGAACCGAGGTAAACAGCTTTAAACCAAATGTAGTAAATTTTGAATCAAATTTAGTCAAATATTCGACAAGATTCCGTTTTATGTCCTTATGGATTAAGTTAGACTGTTTTTCTGGGGGCGCAATTTGCCTGGTTGCATAGGTATACCCATAAGCGTAAGAGGCTGTTCAAGACTGGAGGCTGCACCTTGTTTCAGATCGTTGTCCTGGGGGAGGGGGTCCCCCTCCCCTTTGGACTTTTGGATATTTGAGGTTCCTTAGATGCAATTTGGTGCATCATTTAGGACAAATTTTAAGGTAAATTACCGCAAATGTTTTACATTTCGTACAGAAGAGACAAGTAAGGAGCTTTCGTCCTTGGATCTAGGGGGCGGAAGCATAGTTCCGCCCCACATTTTTGAATGCCCTCTTCCTACGCCTATGGGTATATCCCATTTTAGTGCGTTAATTTGAAGGCCCTCGATATGTATTTGCACAATTTTTGCCTGTGCGCTTCTGAAGGTCTTGGCAATCACCAGACATGTAGTGTGGCAATAGATGCTCCCGAAGTGCCCCGAAAAAGTGCCTTACGTGATCCAACAGAGCTCAAATTACGGGGGCTAACAAAGAAAATTGAGAGAGATGAAAGGTATTCCGCCCCTCCCAGCCACAAGAACTATGGGGATAATGTTTACAGCCCTACACCCATATCCTTTAGGCTTTACCAAAATATCGAATGTGTTCCGTCGTCTACCAAAATTTAAGACACTAAACTAAGTGTATTTAAAATACGAATGTCTTCAACATATAAAGGTTTTGTCGGGATCAATGATTGAGGAAAAAATGAATTTTTGAAAGACTGAGAGCAGTCAAACCTTTTGAAGACGATTAATCTCAATTTTTTAGAAATAGTTGTTGTACGGGATGCCACGAGTCGGCCCAAATCGTGAGTCAGCAGAATTAACGAACTTTTAGCCATGGAAAAATTTCACTGAAAATTTGTTATTCCATGCATGTAGAGTGGTTTCACCGACGTCAAATGATGGCATGTCTCTTAGAGCTTGAAGGCAAATTGCTTGTCTCTTTGGTCCATTCTGTCACAGTAGTATCCATGGTTATGCTGTGAGCGTGTATTGTAAATACGCTTACTGCGTGTGTGTTTTGCCCTGCAGTGCCTGGCAATCCCACTCACGTGACGTCACGTGAAATCCCTCTATAGGTTTGTTGGTGAGGTGAGTCGATATATCTTATTTGAAGGTGTGAGTTGGTTCTTATTTTATGTAGTCTGTGTGAGTTGGTTCTTATTTTATGTCTAGACTAACCAATCATTAGTTTAGAGTGCACAACAAGAACCACCCGAGAACTATGACGCATCGTCCCCAGACACCCCCTAGACCAAACCACCATCGATTATGGGATGAGCCATCTCCCAAATTCACGACAGTCTCAGACTTCCAGAAAAAAGCAAGGCAAGGTTCCTTTCCCTTCCATCCTGACATTTCCCCACGGCCATCCATCCTGGACAGATCACCCTCGTACAGTCCGACAATTTCCAATCCGAACAATTTATTCCGAAACATTTCTTACCTATGACAATAAACCCTTATACAACTTACCCCACCAAAAATTGGAATTGTCCTTGTGGAATTTGTCAGGGTGATAATTATCGGGTGGCGGGGGTAGGATTGTCCGGTGACTGTCCCTTGGAACTACAACTACAGCTGTATAGCAGGTTTTCCGATAAAAGAGACCAAACTATGGTTTTGTAAGTTTAGTACGATGGGAAAGGGTAACAACTGTGCCTTGAAAGAAATGAATTAAATTATACACCAATTGAATAGTCAGTTATTCGGCTTTCTCGGTTTGGGTCGAAAACAGACAAACAGACCAAAATGACGTCAGTTACATGTCTGGTCAGACCACCCAACTTTATATCCGAGAACACTAAGATCTTCCAAAACCGACTTCCGTTTCGAGCGGTTTTGGTTTGGTCCCGGTTTTGGGTGGACTGTGGGTAGACTGTATTCACCTTTGATGTTACGGTTATTACGTTGAATGAAATGCTTGATTGCTATGAGATATGCTACTCCGTATATTGCCATCTTTGTTTGTTTCATTGTGTCTTCACAGATCTGAGGCAATGACAGGTGAAGACGTGGACCACAGCGATTGCAATGTTGAGGAGATAGGTCAAAACAACTCGGATCTCGTCATTTCAACTACCACCGAAGTGAAACGAACCGGTATTCCCACAGCTGGACGCAAAGGTCTAATGTATGCTTTCCTTTGCTCATGTTTCATGGTTGGACAAACTACAAGCATTGCACATCTTGCTGGAAAAGTGAATTCAAATGAAATCATTAGCATACGATATTTCATCATGGGGACTTGCTGCCTTGTGTTGAATATTTACAGGGGAATCCCATTGCTTCCTTCATCAAAACAAGAATTTCTATATTTCATGTTTCGTTCCGTCTTAGGTGCATTGGCAATAACTTGTGCATTTTATGCCTATCAGCATATGAGGGCAGCAGACGCCACAGCCATTTACAATGCTGGTCCTATAGTGACACTGTTCTTCTCCTGCGTTTTCCTTAAAGAAAGTTTCGAATACCTTGACGCAATACTCGCCATTTTGACTGTAATCGGGGTAGTCCTCATCGCAAAACCGCCATTTATATTTCCGATGGAGAGGGCCACCGACGATAAAAACTCAGAAATATTTGCTGTCTTCATAGCTTTAGCTAGTTGTGTCTTTATTTCCCTAACACACATTTACGTAAGAGCGAAAAGGGGTGTGAAAGTGGCCCCCTCCAAGTTAACAATGTATTATGCCTTTATAAGTCTACCTCTGACAGTGATACTAACCTCTGCTCTAGGACACTGGAAAATCCCATCTTGTGGACGTGATCGTTACCTTGTAGTCGGTATAGGCTTAATGAGCTTCATAAGTGAATGTCTCTACTCAGCTTCCTTAGTTCATGCGAGTGCAGTTTACGTCTCTATGATATTAACCAATGAGATACTGATGGTGTTTCTCCTTGAGACTTTTCTGTTGAAAGTTCCCCTCAGCTGGTTTAGCATAGTCGGTATCCTGCTGATTGTTGGTGCATCATTAACGGTCTCACTTAAAAGTACCTTTCCTGTTAAACACATTTATTCTACAGCCGCTAGACCGAGCCAATTAGAGGAAGAAGAAGCGTGTTGCCAATTGTGAAGGCTTAAAGTGGGATAGTACATAATATGTGTAAAAATAGGTAATGTCATGTCAAGAAGACAAGATATTTCGTCAGTCTTGTTTGGTTTTCGCCCCTTGGCTCTTCGCCAGAGAGTCGAGGGGACTTTTGAAAAAGTAGATGGTATTTCGTCGGACTTATCTACTTTTGAAATAGTAGATATTTCGTCAGACCTGTCCGAAGGTCGTGAGGTTGGTCATGTTCAGTTGAAGCTGTCCATTGGTGACGTACTCCTGTGTGGGAGCAGAACTCCTTCGGGAGTAAACGTTTGGTTTTCGCCTTTCGGCTCTCCGCCAGAGAGTCGAGGGGACTTTCGGATAAGTATTTCGTCACACATGTTGTCCTCTGGGGGCAGGGCCGGACTAAGCGTGTGGGGGGCCCGGGGCACGCAATTGTGTGGGGGGCCCTATAGTACAGCTCAGGAACACTTGACACAGTACCAAAACACCCAAGGTATATATTACTCTAAATGTGGGGGGCCCCAAAATGTGGGGGGGGCCCGGGGCACGTGCCCCTGTTGCCCCGCCCTTAATCCGCTAGTGTCCGGGGGACTTATGGTGTCCTTCAGGGACTTTGTCTCTCGGGGACGTATGGTGTCCATCAGGGACTTAGCTCCTTAGGGGGAGCAGAAATCATTCGGGAGTTATGTTTGGTTTCGCCCCTTAGCTCTTCGCCAGAGAGTCGAGGGGACTTTTGAAAAAGTATTTCGTCATACCTGTTTAGAGAGGGAAGAGTTAATCTGAACTCCCTCATGTGTGGTACCTGTTCTATTCAGCCAGTCTGAAACAGAACCACGCATGATCAGTTTAGTTGTCCTTTAGTGGACATATGATGTCCTTCACGGACGTTGCTCCTTAGGGTAGCAGAACTCCTTTGGGAAGAATGTTTGGTTTAGTCCATTGGCTCTTCGCAAGAGAATGAAGGGGACTTTGGAAAAAGTATTCAGTCATGATTAGTTAAGTTTGTTGTCCTTTCGGGGACGTATAGCTCGTTTGGGAAACAGAACTCCTTCGGGAGTAACATTTGGTTTCGCCCTTTTGCTTTTCGCCTGAGAGTCGAGGGGATTTTGGATAAAGGTAATGTGCAGTATCTGCTTTTATCTGTGATTCATGCAATGATGTTGAAATTAAGCTACAGTCTTGTGTAGAGGACGTAGGTGAGCCCGTAGGCAAGTTGGCCTGGGGCGGCTCCCCACGGTCTCCTCATTAATTCCTCTCTTCCTAGAAAATTGAAAATTATCATTGCCTTAATGCATTTTAGTATGCCTCGCTCGCCCCCGCCCCAAGAATATACCCCCGCACGGGAGCTATTTGGCCCCCATTCAGTAGCCTACCTTGTCTGGATATGGGCCTGGAAGTAAGTGGGTCGATGAAAGGGAATATATTTTGAAACTCAACCAACAAAAGAAGGAGCTGATCATGTTTGCTAGTTATTCGTAGGCTGTTGAGCTTACTGAAATACACTGACTCAGCGGAATCTTTAAAAACCTAGGTATTCATCTAGATATGTACCTTATAATGGAAAGGTATGTTGATTCAGTTATTCAATCCTGCAACCATTATATTCGTAGCATTAGTAAAATAAGAAAGTTCATTTCAGATTACGTATGTAAAATTTGACTAAATTCTCTAGTCACTTCATAACTAGATTGTGGTAATTTTTACTATCTGGCCTCCCAGAAGAACTAATTAGTCGCCTTCAACAGGTACAGGTATTTGCTGCACGACCAGTAACACGTACTCGACAGCAAGGCATAGCCTATCAAACCATTTCTGAAAAATCTGCATTATCTGCCAGTACACTAGGTCTACATGTCACAATTAAAAATTCACCTGTAAACTTGCAAAACCCTTAACGATTCGGCCCCAGTTTACATTCGGAATCAGCTTCAAAATTACCAGCCATCTAGATCTCTTTTCTCTCCCAATCCAAATCTCTCCCCGTAACCAAGGGACATTTGGGGTCTGTCCCCCCCCCTGCTCCTTGGCTTGATCCCCTGCTCTGCGGACATAGCCAGGCCCCCTGTTGCTTCTCAATTTAAACAAAACTTAGCGCCCCTCCTAATCTTGGTTTGGCCCCCTGCTCTTCAAGTCTGGTTACGGGCCTGTCTGGTTGTCCCCATAGTTAGAATTTCCTTATTCGAAAATTGACATTGTGGGAGATGCGCTGCAACACTTTAGAATAATTTGTCTGCGGAAGGTAAAACACACCAGAAAAATTCATAAATTTAAGAAACATTTAGAAACTTTCTTTGTTACACTGCGTTAAGTTAATTTGACACCTTTAGTCTACTTTGATCTTTCTTTTATCTTTTTTTAATTGCTCATTGTTCTTAGGTACTAATTCTTTTGTAATTTTAGTTTTTCGTTTTTGTACATTTGTATAGTTTACTTTTCCCAGCCTTCATTGTCTTTGTGTGCGTGTGTATATATTTTCTTTCTATTTTTTCTTTCCTGTTTGCTAACGTTTGTAACTTAAAAAGACTTACAAGCGTCACCCAAGGTATATTTTAGTGTGGGATATCAAAATTCTCAGCTGGGGACTGCTCTTTGATTGACAGCAAAGTTTGACAGTTCAAAAGATGCAGAGTAGCTCACATTCCACACAATACAGGGAGAGTACATGCATTACACATTATAGCCTTGTATGCTCACACTAGGACGATAAAATATGTTTGTGTTTGCACTTGGGGGAGCTCCACACAGTTTATGGGAGGAGCCACAAGTTGCTTAGTTGGGAAAATTGGAACTGTCTGGGATGATGAGATTTGCCCGATAAGCTTGTCGTGCTTTCCACTTTTGTCGAGTTTATCCTCTGTGTTGAAAACTGCTTTGTTCATTTGCATTTACCTTTTTTGCTTGTGCAGCGCCTTAGAGCTTTTATCTACTAATTGGTTAAGGCACTTTATAAGATT
The DNA here is from genome assembly GCA_009936505.3 of Holothuria glaberrima. Classification (NCBI taxonomy): domain Eukaryota; kingdom Metazoa; phylum Echinodermata; class Holothuroidea; order Aspidochirotida; family Holothuriidae; genus Holothuria; species Holothuria glaberrima. Next base: position 5,141 of record WURT03312340.1, on the reverse strand, counting down.
TGAATGATTCTGTTGAAAATATTGAACACTGACTCTCATTGGTCAAAATCCTGTCTTCACAAAACTTTCCTATTTTCTATACTTTGCTATCTTTGACAAAGTTTCGAACCGATTATAAGTTAAAAAAAATTTCATACTTTAGTGAATTGTAGTTATATGTGTTAAGTATAAGGAAAGGGTGTGGTTTCTATGCGGAGGGATTAAAACACCTCCCCTTTGTAAACTTCTTATAAGGTGGCTTAGAAGTTAAATGGTGCTATCTTTGGCAAAACTTTGAACTGATTACATGTTAAAAATTTACAGTTAGGCCTATTTAGTGACATTTTGACTGTTGAATGGCACACTCTCCAATGCTGGCACTTTGTGGCCGGCATAAAGCCTCCTGAAAGGCTTTGGGATAATTACTTAAGGGGAATGTTATTGGCATCGTTTTTACTGACATTGAAATGATGCTACAGAAAAGCACACCATGCATTTCACAAAAATTGTATAGTTACACTAATTTTGAAGGAGAATCGAAATGGACAGCCCCACCGAGGAATCACCGAGAGGGGAGTAAGCGAATAACAAAAGGGGAAGAGGATTAAAAAGCATGTTTTGTAATGGTTGTTCTCACCACAAGCATTTAATGAACATTGACTTTTGTGATGAGAAATAAACTTCCTGTATATCATAGTAACATGTTGCCCATAGTATAACAAGGGGGTGATATAACATTGTCACATAATCGTCACTTGGGGCAAGCCTACAGGTTTTACTTTAAGTTAGAGGAAATTAGTTCTTGCCAGACACGGACTTATATACATGGACGTAGAATCATGTGACCAGTGTGGTCCCCACCGTTCGAACAAATTTAGGCTTACCAAGATGGCCGCCGAGCTACTACGATTTGCCCAATTTGACGATGAATCTGCAACATTTTAGACCAAATATAAACATGAATGGAAGGACTTTATTGCAGTCCTTTGTTTTATTTATTGAATTTGACCTGAGCTTGTATAATTTCGGAAATATTACAAGTTTCTCGATAATGAGCCACTTGAGCAAGTCCAAACTTTTACACACACGGCAATGGCAGACGGCCAAATTGGTTAGCCTACTTGTGTACGAACGGTGGCGACAACTTACGCATAGGACGTTAGTGTAATATGCTGTGTCAATGTATATAAGACCTTGTGGCCAGAATAATTCAGGGTATTATCGTTTTAATAGTCTTTAACAGGCAAAGAATGTACCGGTAAACCGTAAAATTCGCTTGCAAAACGCTAAATAATTTTGCGGTAGAATTGTTGTAAAACATATTCTCCACTTTTGAACAAATACCTTGGGGATGACATTACCGAATAACTGGCAGTTAAAGCGTGCGGAGCGTGCAAAATGTTTAATAGTTTGAAAAGGATTTACAAAAATCTTGATAGTTTGCGAACGGTTTGTAATAGAAACGACTAAAATAAATTCACCACCCAGTCGAAAACACACCTCACCCTACCCCGTTCAGAAATGTAAAGCCTTAACTCCTCCGTGGTACATTTTAGAAACAATCAAGGATCCCAAATATCGATTGGGGAAAACTTACGATATAGTTATTGTTCATCCATTATAGGATTGGGATACACGCTTCCACATTTTTGAAAGGTGGGGTACAAACTTCGGGCACTTTTACAGCTTTGCACAGTTCGGTCATTGCCCTCCCCCCTTACCCCACCTTTCAATTAGTCCTCTGGAGGGGACCCCTATGGCTACTTTTGCGCCGAATATTTCCCTTTACACTTTAGGCCTATAGAACCACGATAAGATGCCACTCGACGTCATCGTTCTTGCAACTGCGTTAATTTCCATCTTTTCTGGTAGCTCAGAATCGACTGCTTACTCATATCATATATTGATTTCCAGTCTGTCCCACAAATGTGGTTATTACAGATTCGTTATAGCTATTTTCATTGCATGTGCAGGTATGTTGTCAAGCGAAGCGAAACAGTAATTGTTCTCACAGGCTAATTGTACGGGTTGTATTCTTGTACTAGAGTTTTTGATGAGAGTGAGAAATACAACTGCTATAGCAACCATGCGTATAACCAGCCAGTGCAAAACTTAACCGTGCACAAGCATAGGCAAGAATCTCGGAGAGGTTAGAGGGAATTTATATTATAAGATAGAATGTTTATATTTTTCGTTTGTTTTTGTATCTTTTTGGCGTTTTGCCCTGGCTTCAATAAAACGAATTTTTCTAGATCAAAATTTTTTAACGAATTTTTCTCTTTTTATGAGCGCACCCTCATTTGTAGACTTAATATCTATTCTTCGTATTTTCCCTCTTTCGCTTCCAATTTCACTTATATCGAGCCATTTCCCTTCGTTAAATCACCACGAAGCTCACAACAGTTAAGTCTGCACCTTTGCTTATATTTCCTCTTGTACACAGCTTAAAAGTGTTATTGCATTTGCTTTGCGTTTATCATGTATACTTGTAAGAAGTATAAAGCTCGCTTCAGGATCTAGTTAAGGCCCCTAGTACTGTTTGTCCAATCGGACCTCCCCGGTCTAAGAAATTCTGTCAAGGGTGGTGCATTGAAGCTTTGTGCTATACCTTCGCCTTCCGTGTGAGTAGTTGTCTCTGTGTTACATGACTATAGTCCAGGGCTTGCCTTGACCGAGTGCTGGGCGATTTTTACCCCATGGTCTTTGCGATTTTGGTATTCCTTCAGGATGTACAGCAAGGCGACACCTTATTTTCGTATAAAGAGCATGGTCATTTTCCACGGCGCAACCGAAATCATTTTCTCTTGTCGAAATATTTTTCAAAACGTAAGCCGGTGTCTGATCTTTGAGATTTCTTACACCCAAACAAAAATTATATCACTACGAAATCATTACTGCTTACCGGCGACAACAAAATGTAGCTACTGACGTGAAGTGGTAAACTAAGTGTCCGGATCTGAAAGCCTCGTATGTTCTGCACTATGAAACATTCAATGTATCGACGATGTTGCCTACTACTAGTGCGCGGAGCTCAGTGCGTTAGAAAAAAACCTTGCACAATTCGATCGGGGATGAAGATTTCCGTCATTTTTCAAAACTGTGATAAAATTTCCCACGAACTATCGGGCACACAAAATTTGTTTTTCATAAAAAAGAACGCTCATGGCATCATGACCATACAAAATATGCTTAATGCAGAAGACACCCTAAATTATATTAACAATCAAAATCAATTTATTTAGAATTTTCTTGATTTTAGAGTACGGCTACTGGTACTGGGAAACTGGCTCCTGGTTCTATCAAAATCCACGGGACCAGGAGGCAAAAATGGGATTTACTCTCTCTTGGTCATTGACGCCTTAATGTAAGGCTTGTTATAGTCCAGACATGTTTGCACAATAGTCCCACAATCCTGGTCCCAGTACACTTTGCGTTCAACCATATGTTTCAATGCATATCACATATAGGGTAGACCGGAGTAAAAGACCGAAGGAGTGACAGAATGACTGCCGGTGGATGTGCTTTCGAATGATAAGTTTCTGGTTTTAGTTAGTTGCACATAAAACGTCGAAAAGATCACGCAGCGTTAATTATTAGTAGTCTTTAACAGTGTTGCAACAAGTCAAGTCACTGACTCGGACTCGAGTCGACTAGAGTCGCGTATTTGACTTGATCATCAGCCAAAATGACTTGACTTGACTCGAGTCTGGACCCCTAAATGACTTGACTTGACTCGAGTCACCACCTTAAATGACTTGACTCGGACTCGAGCATAGCATAACTCGAGCCAGACAGTGCACTGGCAGACTGGGGCCATACCTCCGTGCAGACCGCTGTGCCCCTGTAGAGAATATCTAGCCTATCGAAAACTTTACTACCTGTAAACTAGGGTTGTGCAACCTCTTCGAAAACCGGGGAAAACCATGTTGCTGTGACCATCTGGGGGCCGCAGTGGAACAGAGAGGTGGTTATGGGGGTGACGTTTCACCCTTACCCCTTCCCCACCCACCCCCGTTAAAGTGATCAATGTACCCATCTAGGCAGACCCACATGCGCTCGAATAATATCGAAGTATGACGTTTCGCCCTCACCCCTTCCCCCCCCCACCCCCCGTTAAAGTGATCAATGTACCCATCTAGGCAGACCCACATGCGCTCGAATAATATTGTAGTATTGGCCTACTGATTGTTGGAGCAAATTGTTGCATCTCTGATTTGTCGACAAAAGCGTTATCGGCTAATTACTGTACTCAGGACTTCATCAACATTGTACATAAGTACAGTCCGCAATACTCGTGCTGTGTGTGGTTATTCGCAACTGTGGCATTCTTGATAGACCGAGCGTGAGAAATCAATTATCTGAAACCATTACAGCGCAACGATTACATGGAATTCATCTTATTCTATCGAGAATATCCACTTTACATTGAAGGGAGCGGTCGTTTCTTTGTTTTCATGATATCCTTACTTCAAGTTTAAGCAGTAGCGTAACTGGGGTGATATAAGTGGGGGCAGGGATGAAAATAAGGTAAATGTACCAACAGCATATAGTCAATGTACCGACATTTTGTCAAAGGGTTATCCCTTAACAAGTCACCACGCACCCGTGACCCCCCCCCCATTCACCCCAAATCTTGCAATATTTTCTCATACCTTCATAGTTCATAACACTACAAAATACCAATACCCAGGGGCGTCGATTTGATTTTGGAAGTGGGGGACATCTGGCCTAAAACTTTTCTCTTATCCTGGTGAGGAGTCCAAGAGGAGGAGGGCCAGATGCAAAATGGTGCTAAATGTTTCAATATTTGGGGTTACTATGAAAATTTGGGATATACGTCATTTTCCAAAGGAAAAACTACATGCAGGCTCAGGCAGGGATGGTGTTTGGATTTACCGACATGGGGCCAAGCGCCCTGACTTGGCGCCAGCTACTCTAAGCACCGATGGATGCAATGGGTTGCTAAAATGATGCCGATTGCAAAATAAAAGGCGCACGAAGCGCGCCGAAAAAATTGGGATTATATTGAAAAAGATTTCATATTTTTGTTTTCATTGAGAAAAAGTTGAAAAAGTTTGGGTTTTAATTAAAAAATCTGCCCTTCTTAAGAGCAAACCAAGAAATTTGATGGTGCGACAGCATGGCCTTCTTCGGGGAGTACA
>WURT03312339.1:27940-45977 GCA_009936505.3 Holothuria glaberrima | reverse complement strand
TCCCCTTAGACCCCTCCCCCAGGCCGGCAGTCGATAAATTTTTCAGGCCCTGGAGGCAAACCCTGCTGGCACCCCTGAACATGGTAGAAGAAATGCATGTACAGTATATACACTGTTATCAGGTACTTTTATACAGAAAATAAATGTGATCGTGGCCATTAATATTTTCGTATCACAGTTTGTGGTCATGAAAATTTGTCATGGGATTTTGCCCCATACATGTGTGGGTGAGAGGGGGGGAGGATGTTCCTGTTTAAATTGTGGTAACTGCTGTGTCCCATCAAGGTTTTATAGATAAGTTAGTTTGTTAGTTAGTTAGATGGTTTAATTAGTTAGATGAGGTTTTACGCCTCAACTTATAACCTCTCGGTTTAATCTAGTGGCAATCACTGCCTTTTTTCCAGTTGTGGGGCACTGGATTGTTTTCCGTTACTCCATTGCTTATGCGGAGCATCACACACAAAGGCAGTAGGTTCCATTTTTAAAGTCTTTGGTATGACTCGACCTGGGAATCGAACCCGGGCCTCCTGCGTGAGAGGCGGCTGCTCTACCACTAGACCAAACATGCCGTCTTTTATAGATAAGAGTAGTACAGTTGCAATTAGTTTTAAAATTTGCAACAATTTGCAGCTAAATGCTTGCCTACTACAGTATTCCTCAGTTTATAATTTACACTGCATCAGACTTGTTAATTGTGGAGGGGCAGAGATTTTTGTCCAAATGTTTTTGGGTGAGGGGGAATTGATCCACATTGGAAGGTCTTTAATTGAAATGACATATTTGAAAAAGAAATCGGCTAGGGAAATAATTGAATTTGGGGATTGTTGCCCTTTAGAATGGCCCCAAACTCAATATCACATACATTTTAAGGAAATGGTATCTACATTGCCCCTCCTTACCTCCTGTCTATACCTGTAATCCCTAGTTATCCACAATAAGACCCAGGTTAACTAATAGCACAGTGGTAGAGGGCACCCTCCAGTATCAGCCTATCTACTGCAGACATCTCAATCTTGCCATGGAGTAAAACTAGGATAAAGGTTTCAGAAAGCTGCTATAGTTCTACAGCTCCTCATTTTACTGCCGTGAAATTTGATGAGGTTAAAGCTGGTCATGGGATGAATGGAGCTGTTGTACTAGTTGGAATACAGACAGCATGGAATTGATGTGTTTGGATATTCCAAATAAACATGAGATCGCAGGATGACTTGTCTACATGTATGTGTACTACAACTGTGTGTGTAGGCACGTGGCTAGGCATTACTTCGTAGCAATGAAAAATTAGTTCATTCTTAAAGTCTTCTGTCAGGAAGCAGCAGCGCACCAAATCAATTTTCCACATGTTTGCTTGGAGGACCACCTTTTGTTGTAGGAAAAATATCTCCTAGGGGAGTATGTGCAATAACATGCGAATCTGCACGTATCCAGGGTTAAAGAAGTACATGGTCTACTTCAGGTTTAATAATTGGATGGCTAACGTTTACTGACATCATTGTCTGAGAATTATATGAAAGCTACTCTAGAGTGAGAAACGAATGATCCAATGTTTGATTGGTGCAGCAATTGTATGAATGTTTGTATCACAAATTAATGAATTAAATGTTTAACATGTTACATTTGCTAGGTCTATTATGTTATGGAGTAAATCAAAACACCTCTTCTTTTATGATATGTACATTTCCATGTGGTCTATAAAATCAATGATTTCTTCTGAATGGTTCACCCAGACCATGAATAAGTATTGCCTAAATTAGTTTAGTATAGAAGGGTTAAAGGGGCTATTGAGTTAGTTCACAAACTTCATGATTTTTTACACCTGATAAGTTTTACTCACAACTTGATGGTAATTAGTCAGGTCAAACTAAGAGAATCTGCAAATCTGATACTGTACACAACTGAAATGGCAATGATAGGGTAACTAATGATTAAAATCATGTATTACAGATTCATGACCAGACACTTTTTACCATTAGGTATCAGTCATGTGCAATCCCTGTCCACAAAAAGTACAATTTCTCACATTTTTGGTAACTGTAGGAAGTGATACATGAGTAATAAGACTAATTAGAAGCATTTTCATGCAATGATTCCTTTTAAACTTGTCACAAAATACCAACTCAATGAGTCCTTTAAAGGCTTGAATTAAGTTTTGATGTGTCAGAGGGGTTCTTGTTCTGAGCATTCTGGTGAATTTGCATCAGAAGCTAATGTGTGGTTCACGAGATACAATATCAGCAGAAAAAGTCATATGTTCAGCCCAAATTTAACTTGAAGCAGGCACATGTGACATGTGGTGTCCTGTAGCCTCACTAATAAGCTCTCTTTGGTTTTTGTTAAACTCTGCAATAAATTTTCTCCTCCATTATAATTTGTCGATCATAATGTGAATGCATGAGAGGCATGGGAATTTTACAAACCCCAAGTCCCCATGGGGAGTTTGTATGCCTATTAACATCAGGGTCAAAACAATAGACTGAAGAACAAAAATCAAAGCATTGCTCGTAAATGTACAGAGATGATATGTCCTGTACAACATACCCACCTGGATTGCCCATTTTAGGTCACAAAAGGAAGCAACTTCATTTGCTAAAATCTTGAGACCTACAAGCCAGGACTGCACAGAAATTTCAACAGAATGCTTAGACTTCTTCTTTCATGGAACAAAACTCATGTACTTTTTTATCTTATCTAGCTCAAAGTGGCTTGATCAAGCTTGCCAATGTACAGTATATAATAAAGCAAAAATGGGCATCCCTTACCCATAAAGGCTCATGCATGAATTGTGTCCAGCTGGTAAATTGTATAGTAATTATCTGGTACCAGATTTAGAGTAACACCTACCATATATACCACATACCAGAGGGCCATCCCCAAGGTATCCCCCTATCCCCATTGAATTTATAACATTTACATTAAGTCATTGGTTTTGCAATGACTAACTTGATTAACATTAATTTATATCAAGACAAGTGAAATTGCTGTAGCACCCCTACGTAATAGAATAATATGCAAATGTATCATCAGGCTGTACTGGTGAATGGAACCTACCTTTAAAAAAAACTGTGAAAACTGTGTAAAGTTCAAGTACATGATTAAAATTATTTCCTCTGTTTTGAAGGGGTGTGGGGTGAGGTGGGGGCAAGGGGTGGGGGTAAAGGGGAGGGAGAACTTCAGCAGGCCCAAGTTCACCAATTAGATGGAATGCAGCAACACCCAATAGTTACAACACACTCTCAAATGTAAAAAGTTTCCTTTTCTCAAAAAAAAAAAAAAAAAAAGAATGGAACATTGGAAAATTCCCTTTATATCATTTTTCTGGTGTCAATTGTATTGGACTCAACATTCATGGCAACCCCAAAATCATGATACGATCATCCTTTCTCATCCCCCATCCATTTCAAATCTTCAGTTTTCAGAATTTTGAAAAGCAAAAATTTTCAATCTGTAGTGAACTGAAAAGAAACTTGCTGATCAACTGTAGCATAAAAATGTGAAATCATTTCATTTTGACCCACAATAGTAGATATGTCATCAAAATTATAGCTTTGGTTACAGTCAAATAAAGCCAGGATGGTTTGAAATATCCTTTCAGTTTGTTTAAGTAAATTTCCCTTCTTGCACAAACCTTTAATGAATTAAAAGTAAAGGAAATCATTAAACTGCAACTAAGCAACTTCATTGCTATGAACAAACACATTGATACTTTTACACTGCAACTAGGTTTCTGCAGTTAAGTTCTGTTTGGTTGGACAGCAGTTCACCAACTAGCCAATCAGGCAGTTGTATTTGTTGCTAGCTATGAATAAACATGAACAGTGATTAAAGTTTTGCAAGCTTTGCAGCACATGTGTGATGATGTCATCCATTGATAGTGAGTTTCTTTGTTGTGTGCTGTGTGAATTAATCCAAGCAGTAATGCGAAGGGAATCATAAAAGTAATAGCTGCTGTGTTATGGAACTCATATTTGTGAATAACATATCGTGAGTCAGAGTAAAACAAAAAATTCAAGGGACATTTGAGAGCTAGTTGGCTACGAGATACAATCATAGATAGTCACTGGAGTGACTTGAAATTGCTGAAGTACTTGTAAAGCCTGGCATATTTTGCTCAGAATTAAGTTCTGTGAATTTGGGAAATTTGAACATTTGAAAAGGAGTAAGAAAGGAAGATTTCTGGTGCACTCTTCGCAGTGCACTCTTTAGATTTGATTGAGAACATTATTTTCATGAAGACCAAATTTGGAAAAGAGCCTGGATTGGACTTCACCATGCCTTCCGATACACTCAGCAGGTAAATATTGTTACTGGTTTGCTATGTTTTGTTAAGGGCTCTGGAGGTTTCTTTAAGTCTAGCAATGCTTTTGGGGTGAAGCCATTCAGGCTTTCATCTGTTGGGAAGGAATCATTTGCATTATTTATAAATAACAAAGTTTGTATTTATTGTCTGATCTTCCGTGGATGCCTGTTGCACCATTCACCTAGGGCCAAGCAGAAAAGTTTTACAGATGAAAAACCTAATTGCAGTCTTCAAGAAAAAATATGATATTGGTTTACAGTATGCATCTGCAATATCATACTTAATTGGTAATTTTAGTGATTGTTTAAAAACCATTGAAGAACTTGTGTTTTATAACATTCATTTCCAAATTCCTCAAACTTAGAGATGACTTTATCAACTTTCTAGAATTTGAAGCAATTGAATCATAATTTTTTGAGGAAAAGTTCCAGTGCCTACCCTCCAGCCCCTACCCTCCAGCTCCTATCCTCCAGCCCCTATCCTCTACCCCCTACCCTTTGACTGGAACCCATGCAGTCATGGTTGTCAAGTTTTAATTCCTGCATATATTTTATAATCTGCAGTACCTGAGCTTTCAGTCTGTAATTATGTATCTAAACTTGAAGGTCACTTAGGCTATCTCTAAGTTAACCAATAAAGTTATCTTACATCCTGTCATCTTCAATGAATTTATAGTAAAATGTTATATTTTTGGAGCAAAACACCATCTTGGCATATGTCCATTAATTAAGTCTTTTGCATATTTTATTTTAATATGAACTGTATTATTTGGCCTTTCAATCAATAGTCAGGTATCTGAATTTGGATGTCATTGTTATCTATCAAACAATGACTTCACATCCTTATTGTCATTCTAACAAAGAGCTCTGTATTGTATGTGTGACTTAAAGGGGCATTCACATTGGACGCTGTGCTGTACCATGCTTGAAAAAATGTTAGACGTGATGGATTGAATACAAAAGGAGGCTATATCTCACCTTTTGCGGCTTGGTGTGGCCACCTATAAAGTCATTCCTTACGTTTAATTCTTTTTCCAAGCATGGCACAGCGTCCAGTGTGATCCTGCCTTTAAGTGCACATTCAAGGTTGCTGATACAGTATACTGTTAACACAATGAGATCTATTTGTAAATTGATTATGAAGCTTTCCTTCGAGTATTATTTTCTCATTGTCGACATCACATATAATCCAGATGTCATGGTTACAAAAATCAGGAATCTGGGAAGCTCCTTGCTACAGGCAATTTTGTCATTTACAGTGAAATTTTGGCAATTAACAGGAAATTGGCTTAATTTGTATATTAAACTTATTGGACATTTGATTTTCTTTCCAAGAGCAAAAATATCATCCGGACTTAATTATGGAGGTAAAATTTGAAACAAAACTATTGTATGCGTAATTTGCATTGTTTAACTTTGGAAGTAACCTATGTATTGTTCTTTCACCAAACTTTTTACATGAGGAAACTGTACCATCAGCCATTATTACATATCACAGTATTAGAGCCTTTAGTAGAAAATAAATATCACTAATTTCCTCCGATTAGAATGACAAATCTTACACGTTGTATTGAATCCCTGTTGATAAAGCCTATCATTAACTGACATAATAGGGTATTATTCCTGGCCCTGAGATATTTGAGAAGCAATCTGGGTCATGGCTCATGTCACCCTGTATACTATCAGTAACCATTATACTTAGTAATCCAATCCCTCGCAGCAAAACTACATCCCAAAATTATGATGTATTTGATTATTGGCATGTTGACACAATGCATGAAGATTGTGTCCTTTTTGCAAGATAATGTAAGCATTAGCATGCATTGTATTTCCACAAATTACAATAATTTCTTTTGGTTATTCTTTTGAAGTAATTTCAGTTTATTGTTAGGAATAATTATCATTAATGGGGTGGCTTACATTATAATATCAGATAACTCAAAGATGGGCTGGGTGACATATACTCATAAATATTGGATAGATGGGGACAGAATAAAATGTAGATCTCAAGTTTTCAGGTACTGAAGGTTTGAAAATTCAGGCAAAAGTCAGTGTAAATTTTTCCAGACTTCTGGATAAGTGAAAATTTTTGTACTGCACAACAATTATGTTAGTCTATATCACTCCTTACCCCTTGTATACATATGTTATTCCCCAACTTGCTTACAAGTATCTTCAGGCATACTTTGTTGGTACCAAGAGGGCACCCTCCCACCACTAGAGGGCACTATCAAATTACTCCAGATGTCACTTAATAACAGGCAAGTAGGGGAATCACATGTAAATGGGGCTAAGTATCGAAGCTCATAGACTTCAAAACGATTGCAACTTTTGAAATTTTAATCTAACCCAAATTTAGAGAATACATGCCTACACATTTCAAATGTATACAACCACATATCACACAGCTGAATAACTCAGAGGGGATTTCTCAGTGGGTATGAGCAGTTTTTAAGTTCAGTTATATGCCCTGATGTTCCCCCTCAGAGTCTTATGCGGGGCACTGTTACAGTCAGAAGTATGTATTGTTTTTAAGTATTTAATTAATGTGGTATCACAAAACACTGTTGAAAATTAATTCGGCTAGCAAGTTCAATCTGATCTAACTTCGCTTGGCTGCCCAACTTTTGCCCTTTTGTGACTTCCTAGTTGAATTGTTTTCAGTTTGGTTTTTGTATCCCTTAGCAACTTGATTTGATTTGACTAGACTTTCATTTAACTTTTAGAGAAGTGCCTTAAAAAGGGTGAGAAAGTTGAGTATTGTGTTTTAGTGGTTATAGGATTCATATTTTTACAGTACTCTGTGGCTGCCAACACCTATGAGGAAGTGAAAGTATATAGTTTGTGGGCTGTGGTGGGTGTACTCTTACAGTATTTGTTGTCATGGGATAGTGTATGTTAGCCTAGGTTATACTTCATATAAATATATATGCAAAGAAAAAATATTAAAGTACACTGAAATGACCTTGAATCCTTCTCCCTACACCTTCCCCTTCCACTTCATACCACACAAAGCAGCCTGCCAAAAAAAATCAGCTTTTGAAGTATTATTTGTGCATAGCATGAACTACTCAAGGGGACTATCATGCATTGTGTGAGGGGCGTGCATATAGTTACTTTTGATGCTTTCAAAATGTTAACTTACCATATTATGCTTAAATTAGCTTTCCTTCTGATAATATCTGAGGTTATGTAGGACTTTAAAAGTATAATTACACTCTATTTACCCCCATTTCATATACATTCGATTATCGCCTGCCATCATCATCTGCCAAAATTAACTTCAGCACCGAGGCATCCCCTACCATAGAGGGCAGCGTAATCCTAACTTTTCCCTCTTTATTTTTGCTATGTTATATTTTCTCCCCAGTTTGCATGGCACCCTCTGCTTTTCAAACTCAGAATTTCCATAGCAAAGAAAGACTAAAACAAGGCCCTTCACTCTTTGTAACTATTTCCTTCGGTGACTGTTGTAAAAGATAAAGGCAGAAAAAAGTAATATCTGTTACCAGGTATGAATGTAGTCCTGACAAAAGCTCTAGTTATCCTTGAAAATCCTATTTTCTGTGCTTGATCATTTTGGTGAAGTGCTCCTCTGGCTTCGAAGCTTTTAATCTTTAATCACAGTTTGGGCCCTCATTATCACAAATTCGTTGTACCTACCCTGCCTAGTCAGCTTTATCGCATTACATCACATGGGTTGCCATGGTTCTGTTACCAAGGAAACAGCTAATTGCAGGTAGGATATTTCCTGTTCACCTCTTTTGTTTTCAGTGGGTTGGATGCATATTAAAGAATTTTTAGCGTGGGAGGTAATCTCTGGTACAGCAGATTTGTACTGAACTTTAAATTTTAGTGCATCATTTTTTTTTTTTATTCACTTTTTGTGATGGGTCCACAATTATTTTTCTATAAGAAAATTCTGTACATACATTTATGGTTAAATAATTCACACAGTGCATTACAAAATATGCCAAAAACATGTCAGATTTGTGAGGGTTGGTTTCATGTTTTGATTAACCTTTATATCTTAAAATATTCATCTCCAGTTACAAAATTATGAAGTCATGTGTACACCATGTGTAACATAAGATGGTAAGGGAATACGAGCACTATATTAAAAATGAGAATTGTGGCTCAACCTCCACTCACAGTTTCTTTACTTCCCAGACAAAAGTAGTCCCATTTTGTGAGGCCGTCTTATGTCAGTATTCACATTACTCTCAAAAAAAAATCAATTTAGTCTGCTTCCCCTAGACATACATCTGCATATCCCAGAGGTCTAGCTTCCATTTCAGCTATATTCTCTACTCGATATTTACTTTCCAGCATTTGCGTCTTTACACTGTGCATGAATCACACCGTAACACGCATTTTTAGGCCACGTCAGGATGTGTAATTAAGGGTAGACGCATTCGGTGATCCATTTCATGAAAAATTTAGCTCATCAAAAAAAAAAGAAAATTCAAAAGAAATTCAATTCATTTGTAGACTTTCCAGCTGAGTCACAGACACGTACTTTCCTCTTATTTTTCAACATTTATTATTCTAGATCTATTAAACTCTCTCAAGAAAGGACGGACATGTTCCAGGTGTGAACATGTGTATGTGTTAAAGATAACCCTGTTTTTAATAACATGAATCTTGTAAAGGGGAGATATGTTCTTGATAAATGGGTCAAACTGAGTGCCACCCTTTCACTGATTCTCCATCCGTAAATCTTTTGAGCAATCTCCTGTTTTGTCTGCTCTTCTTTTACTGTATTTGTAAGTTTCTCAAAGGACTTTGTAAACTTGTTAAAGCTGTATGATAAAGTCATAGTATATTTTATTGTGACTGGCGTGTGTTTGATTATTCAGATTATTGTCATTTTGTATGGGTGTAATGGGTGTGCCCTCACAAATAAGGCAGTGATGAGTTCAGATGCATATGTTTAATCTATCAGTTAACAAAAGGAAATTCTCTGTTACTAAGGGATATTATCTCACAAAGGAAGTATATAAGCTGTGTATGATATCATGTTATGTGATATATATTGCTATGATGCAATTAAGTTGTCTAGCTTTAGTCTTTTTTCCCCCTGATGAAAGTTTAGTCATTCACAAGTACTACAGTTACCTTGATTGTTCTAATGGGTGTGTATGAGTAATTAAAACAGATTAATTTACAGGAAATCATCCTCAGATCAAATTTCATTCGATTTCAGGCAAGAACAAACATTTACAAGAATAATAGCTAGTTCAGACGCCTTTATTCAGTGTCTTTCATAACTCGCATAAAATGATGTCTGTTGATGTTAAAAAAATTGAGTTGATTTCAATTGGTAGCGGTTTTATTAATATTCAAAGTATATCCCCCCTCCCAAAGAAAAATACAGAAATGGGTGGAGATACAAAAGGGGTGTGGTCATTGCTACATTTTATATAATTTACATTAAGTATGAAATGTTGTCAGATGCATTAGTCACAAACTGATCATGTGATCATAATTATTCATAGGGTGTTGGCAACCATCTTTATTGAGTTCATGTATGTTTTTCAAAAGTGAAGTGTACTGACTTGGCATACCACCATACGTTGTAACTGTTTTACACAAGTCGCTGTTTCTGTTGCATGTTTCGTGCTATGAACAGTGTGTTGTTCTGGGTACTTAGCCAACAATTGAATTTCCTTTAAGTTTAGATGTTGTGGTATCATATGTGTGTGTCATAGTATGGTGTAATCCTTGCCTCAAGGTATTTACAGGAAAGCCTAAGCTAACTTGGAGCTGGAGAACAGTCCATTGAAAGAGTTTTCATAAAATTTAGAACTGAAAGAGACACAATTCTCCTGACAACAGAGAAATAGACTGTTGGGCTGAAGAGGTTCAACTGTTCTCAAATTTCACAACTAAAATTTCCTGAAGGAGTATGGCAACTTAAGAAAATGTATTCTAGTGTGTACTTGTGATGTGATAACCCGGCATAATTCAGCCTGAACTGGGGTAAGATTGTGACTCATACGTTTTTAAATGGAAAATGCAGTCCTCTCAATTTGGAGTAGTGTACCCCATCACACTAATCCAGGAATGGCTCCTATCAATCATGTGACAATATTTTTGTTACGTATTTCTAAAATTTATGCAGAATAACTCCTTTGTAACCCACATCTTTAGGCTCCTATTTCAGCTTCCATAGCAACCACCATAAACATCCTCATGGGCTTTTAAACTACACACTCTTTTCATACACTATTTTAAGTTTAATGGCTCTTATTTTTTCCACCGGTAAAATTTATGAACCTAAGTAAATATACTTGTAGTCATAACTTTTGTTACTTCCTGTATTTTCGGCATGAAGGAGCTGCTTGTACATACGAACCTTGTTTCCTTCAAAAAATGTGATGTCATCGCTATCACAGGGATAATCAAAAGCCTCAAATTTCAAGTACACAGTAGGCCTAATCTTTTCAAAGGCGAAGTTTTAAAATAGCATATGACATAAATTGTGTTGAAACTTTACTTAAGGCTTTTTTTGTGTCTGTGGGAGTCTGAGTAGCTTAAATTCCATTTTAAAAATTCATCTGCTGAAGTTGCAGCTTTTTTTGTAGCTTTTCCAGTTGTGTTTTTATTCAAAGGGCTTACATATTCAGGACAAAGCTCTATGACTTTTATTAATAATTTTCAAACTTGATGTTTAAAATTGTCTATTAAACTGGTAGTCACCATTTCTCCAGTCGGTAAATACATTATGAGGGAATTATAATATCTGAGTCTCTATACTCAACAGACAAAATATTAATTCTTCACTATTGCTTTTGAAGGCTAATGTAACTGTTTATTTGTACAATGCAGTATCACATACTTAATTTTGGTAATGTATATTTACTAAACACATGATATGTATGTCAACTAAATAAAATAATTCAACATTTTATCAATTACACATAATGCCAAAGTAGAAACAGAAACAAACTAGTCTTTTTTAACAAAATTTTGCTTCCATTAATCTTTCATCAAAGAATTAATCTAAAAAGTGATTAATGACCCCTCTTTTCCATAGAAAATGTAGGCCACAGTAATTGCAACACACTGTGTTACAGTAAAGAACAATGCTACTTTAATCAGTGCCATTAAAGACATAGTTTTGCAATCCTTGGTCTCTAAAAATAGAAGTGGTATTGACATCATTTAGATTCCTTTGTACTTGTGTCTGATCACTATTTAGCATCCTCAGTGTAGGATGTATCTATTTATAGTCTTGCAGCCAGCACAAGAAGCAATTGACGATTTGATACCATTAAAAATGCATTGTCTGCTGACATGTCACGAGTCATTTTGATACTCTACGTCAATAGAGTGGTTCTTCATGTAATGTATATAGAGGTCAGGTCGTAATATTGGGCTTAATAACTGCATGGTCCTTGGCTTTTTAATAAAACAGCCATGATTAGAAATGAAAAATGAAGCCAGTTTATTGTACCTACGTGACAAATGAAAATTTTCCTTGAGTGGCTTCTGTGTGACGTACATTGAGAGTACATTTTAGTATAATAATTCGTTATTTATAAATGGTTTTGCTAATCTTCCATAGCAAGGGTGGGTATTGTCAATGCATGAACTGCAGAGGGAAAAGTGCAGATTATTTCTTGCTTGCAGCATTTTACTCTGCTCCATTAAGTCTTACAACATGACTCTTTGAGCTGTAACCAACCTTCCATGAAAATTGAGAAATTGCTATAAATGTGTCAGCAAACGGATATCTTTGTCTCTGCATGTTTTAGGGGCCTGCCATTTGTAAATTAACCTATAATGTGATGCTATCAGTTTGCATGTGAATTGCAAATTAATGGCAAGCATCTGGCAGATATTCAAACCCTTCCATCAATGTACGCCCTCAAGTCTGTGTATTGATTTTGCGCTGAGTGTTTTTAGGGGCCTGGTTAGAATCAGTGTCCTTTGTCATATGTAAGAGAAAATTCAATGACGACAACATGCATCTTTTGACGTCAAAGTGAGAAAATTTGAGACGAGAAGCAAATTTTATTGAAATAAATGCAGTGCATAAGGTTATTCGCAGGGCAAACACAGAGATACAACAAGATTTTTGATTTGTTATAAATTTTTATAAGTTTTTTTGTTTCGTTTCAAGTTAAGTGACTTTTATAATACCTTGATGGTGTAAGGTGTCTTATAGAGTTGTCAAGGTACTCTTGAAGATGTAATAAACTTCATCTTGTTGTAACTTCTGCATTTATCAAGGATTTAAGCAGAATAGCAAAATAGGTTTTTTCACCTAAGAACAATAAAGACTATCCTGGATTTTACACATTAGTCCTGAAAAGATTATAATGTGGCCATAATTTCATAAGCTAGGAATATTTGCTCAAAGATGCAGTCCTCTGTCTTATGTAAAGAAATCACTTAACAGAACAAAGATGAAATTACCCCATTTTTTGTCAGCAAATATTGCAATTTAGCAATTTTTCACTGAATTTTAGTGCCCTAAAAAAGTCACAGAGTTCTGTTCTACCTTCCCAGACCTGAAAAAGTCATGAAATGTTGTAAAAGATCACACAAGTCATAAATATTCATGGCATTTGGCAAAAACTGTGCAACATCTACTTTATTTAGTTGTACAATGTGTTTTTTTGTCCTACATATTATAAGAGTCACAAAACCCTACCAACAGATGTATACCATAAGTGCCCACAATAACTGTCTGGCAAAGGTTATATCACTGGGGAATCCCTACTACAGGGCAGCTTACACCCCATTTCTCAATTTTTGTGTTACAGTATCTTTGTAAGATGTATTTGTTTTTTTTTTTTTTTGTGTCTTATTTGAGAACTCTTTAATTACATATACAACTAAATATGAAGCATGATTAGTATCTAAGCTCATAGACTCCTTAGTATTGGGGAGTACTGTGACATTTTAAAGGATTGTCCTCAAGAGAATTAAGTCTAATTTTAAAGAAAGGAAGAGTTTAATTAATAGGGTTGTTGCGATGTGAAATTTTCGTTATCGATATCGGGAAAAATTTTCCTTCAATACCCGAACGATATAGCGATATCGCGTGATCCCGCATTTGTGTTTACTAACTAGCCATCATGTCAAAAATGGCAGTAGGCCTACATGGCACTTGCCCTATCGGTATACGATAACAGACTTAAGGGCGATCAATTTCCGTCTTATCCCCTAAATGTTTGAACGGTTGGAATTAACGTTCGTGTACCGTTTAAACGGTGTCCATATTCCGTATTTACAGTGCTATTGACCATGCACAACAATATTCTTAATTTGCAGAAGCTTTCAAAACTTGTACGTTGCAATCTAGGGATCATTTCACTGACTTCTTTTAAATTCACCCAAATTTTTCAGTGAATGAAACCAAGTATCAAATTCCCAGTCATTAATCGTACATTTGAAATAGGGCTGAATGTATACAAACACTAATACATAAGGCCATTTCCATGTTCTGTACAGAAATTCAGGTGGATGCACAATCAAAGCACAGTTAAGTCACAGCATGTGTATAGGTCCTTAATTTCCTGCGAAAACTAACACATTAGGCTAAGCACCTGCTCTGCACAAAAGTTGACGTACATCGCAATACACGCGATTGTGCATACTAGACTCAATGTGCATGTAGGCCTATACGAGCACTTTCGCGGTGCAATCTTTGCACGTTTAGCGACTGGATCTTCATGTTAATTTCACTCATTTTTGTGAGTGGTAAGCTGAAACAACTACGTGACAAACATTTTCAGGCTGCTCATCAAGTATGTGAGGATGTTGGGTGCATTCATGGCGGGATTTTCACAATATCATTTGGGCAATTTCATAAACGATATCGGGAGAAAAATTTCATATCGATATTTTTGGCCGATATCGTCATATCATAACAACCCTATTAATTAACCTAATGGAATATTCCAAAAGAATGGAAAAGCCTGCTAAGCCTGATGATTTGGCTTCATAAAGCCTGGTAATTTCATGTGTGCCCTTTAAGGGTAAAGTCTGGTAATTTGCAGTGAAAATTTTCCACTTCTGTCTGGTCATTTGCAGTATGTCATGCATGTTAAGCATGGAAGTAGCTACCTCAGATAGGTTAAATCTGGAGAGAGGCTCATTTACTGACTTGCTAACAGCTGTTGATGTTGTAAATTATATTAATTGGACTTGATGTCAAAATCCAGCAGTGCACCTACATATCAGCCACCCGGCAGGCAGATCTCAGGTAGGCATGAAGGCAAATCATACCTGGCATATAAAATAATCTACACTATTACTTCATCCTTCCCAGATACTTAGGACTATACCATGACCTCATATATCATACCTTCTGGATAATATAAATGTGTTCTTCACCTAGCAAGGGTACTTTGTATTGGGGAGGGGATACTCCTAAAAGTTTTGGGAAAGAATTTCAGCTTAAAAAACTTTAAGGGGAATATTTCAGGTTGACAAGGGCTATTTTTGTTGTTTCATAAATTATTTAGGAGAGGAGGAAGGTGATTTAATTACTAAACATGTAGTATTTAATTAATATTTAAATCTCCTCGAAATCTTTCTCAGGAAGGGAGTTTTATTCTGTGTGGACAAATGGTCCATTGCCCTTTCTATACTTTCTTGATGTGAATTTTAATGACCTTTTAAATTTGTACAATCGAATGATATATAAGAGTAAGTGTGAGCATTGTACATTTCTTATGAAAAGAATGTTTGACTTGTGTAGGGCACCATATGCCAAAACCTTAGCCTGCAGTTGCCTCAGCAAAGCTGCAGGGGCTACAGCTACACTTTGTTGGTAGACACATTTATACAGTAAAGCTGCAGAGGTTGCAGCAAAACTTTAGTGGTATACATATTTATACAGTAAAGCTGCAGGGGCTGCAGCTATACTTAGTTGGAATACACATACAGTAAAGCTGAAGGGGCTGCAGCTACACTTTGTTGGTATACACATTTATACAGTATAGCTGCAGAGGTTGCAGCAAAACTTTAGTGGTATACACATTTATACAGTAAAGCTGCAGGGGCTGCAGCTATACTTAGTTGGAATACACATACAGTAAAGCTGAAGGGGCTGCAGCTACACTTTGTTGGTATACACATTTATACAGTATAGCTGCATCTTGGCTATTTTGACTTGATGCTGAACCCCTCTTCATCCTCTCATATTAACTATTTTATCAGTTTTCTGTGAGATCCTCTTTCACATAAACTTGCATCACCAAATCCAAACATGTAACCTAAACATTGAAACCTGAGACAAGAATGGTAGAGTCCTATTTTTGTATTTCTTTCATCTTGCCTGTACTACATGGTGGGATTTCATCTCAATAAATCCCAGGACATTGACACAGAAATAAATTTTTTCAATTTTCACTTTGGGGAAAACGCTGGGAGTGAGTGAAGGAGATGAAATCTGCGAGGGATGTTGAACAGAAAGGCAATTCATTACATGAAGAATAAGCAGGCAGCTTATCTATTTGCCTATGTTTAATAAATATATATCTCTAACTGCATCGCAGAGAGTTATGTTGACATAACACAGGATGCTTGATCCTCTTCATTACTCTGGATTTACTGTACTCAGTAAAGTTTGTTTGGCTTTTTTCAAACCAAAATGTTTTCAGAGTTATTCTAGGGGCTGCTTTCTGTGGAAGACACATCTCCTGTCTCTTTCAGAATGTCAGTTCCAACAACTTGCTGAGAGTTTTGGGTATTTAAAGGGGGGGGGGGGCAGCTCGCTATTCCGAAGTGTCTTTGGTCAGATGTCTCTATGTTCCGAAAAGTCTGCATTGAGGTAAGTGTTAGAGAAAAGGTTAGGTTAGAACAAGCCCCCATCCAACCACTGTCCTTCATGCACACATTCGGAGTATAGAGACGTTGGAACAATGGAACATAGAGGTGTAACCTTAAAGGGTATCCAAAAGAATCTAGTGGCTGTCAGAACACTGTTATGTTACATTACAATTAGGATTTTTTTTTTTTCGGTTTGGAAGTGCAAGTATGGTAGCTTATAGTGGGGGGGGGCAGCAGGGGTAGTTTCCCCCTGCCAGAAATTTCCATACTAAATTTTTGTCACATTTATATTTAAAACATTTTGTTATTATAAATGCCGTAAGATTGTTTCGATGTAACTTTACAAGGCACAAAAATTGCCATTCCTGTCAATTTGGGAATCCTTTCTTGTAATATTTGTCTTGGTGATCTATACACAACAGCTAGTACAACTGGCACCCTTCTTAGCCTTTTGCCCCCTCCCCATGCAGAAATATCCGCATACAGCCATGTATACAACTGTTATACTATGGAGAAGGTTACCTACATGTATGAAAGTGAGTGTTCCCTGTCATAAGTATTTAGACTGATTTAACTTATATAACAACCGGGGAATTCCCTAATTGTAGAAATAGCTAGTGTAGGAAATTGGCCCATCTTTAATGAACTTTGCCTAACCCATTTTGGGAGTTATTGTTTGATCGATATAGAACAACAAGGTCGTTTTTGAGATCTTGTTGTTCTGTAAACTAGTATCAGCTGCTGATCACATTATATCATTTCCTTTTCAGCTTGTTTAAAGATTTTATAAAACATGAAAGTGAAAATGAGAAGTGTTTTGACAAACACAGGTGATGAAATTTTCCTTGTTGAAATTTCCATACTAGGAAGTAAGTTGCTGAAATAGCATGCTCATAGGACCTGTGGGAAGGTATGAATATGTCGGTCAATCACTATTTTTAGTCCTTGCATGAAGAAAGTGAACCAGAAATCTAGGCTCATAGCCATTTATGTAACTACACTTGCAAGGTGTGGTGTGAAGTCAAAAAGATATGTGTGGTTTTAGAAAAAAGGTTGAATGTTGGAAACTTTTAGGTCATGTATATATTAAATTATGGTAGGTGAAGCATATGCTGCTTCTAGAAATCTATTTCGCTCCTACTTACCTCCCCTATTACTACTATTGGAAAATTTGCCAGCAGTCCACCTTTAGTCAGAATTCTCATTAACTTGGTCAATACTTTTACAATTTCTGATTTGTTGGCCTGAATATATTTAAACAAAGTTGTGGAATTAAGAAATTCAGGGTCAAACTCAGGTGTACTCAAATACCACACCTTGGCCTCTTCTATAAACTGATTGACAGCAAATTTAACAATTCAGTAGCCAGATTTCAGGCAAGCAGTTGATTAAGGATTGAAATTTACAAGTTCATAAATATTTACATGTGTCTAGGCAAGTTCAACTGATGGCAAATGAATGCAAGCATACTCTACAGTAGCTTTTGCATAGTGTATACTTTTGTATTATATTTATATAAGGTTACACTGCATAGTGAACACATGCACTGAAATGTATGCAGTAGCTCTCAAGCTGATCATAGTAAAATTTGTCAGTTGTACATGTATCAAACTCACATGTAAGCACTAAGGTTGCGTCAAGTCACGTACCTGCAGGTCACGTGACCTCTCAGTTTCAGTAATGGCGTTGACAATTACAAACCGTCTTGCCTTCGAGTCAGATACCTAATTTAATCTAATTATACCTGGGGTATGCACTTGGCTGCCAAATGTATTTAAGTGCAGTTAATATTCTGTACAGTACAGTATGTCCATTGAGCATATAATGACGTAGATATTTCATCCATCACCCACCACGTTCCAGAAGTCATGCGGTCATTTTTGAAGTTATGCATACCTCGCATAAAATGGTCGTAAAATGTTAACTCAGTGTTGCTGTCAATAACATTTAG
>WURT03312339.1:3890-27840 GCA_009936505.3 Holothuria glaberrima | reverse complement strand
ACCCCTAAACTTTCTCACTCTCTTTCAGCACTTTGTCTAGCTACTAACCTGCCTCAGCCCCCTACCTCCCCAACCCCATTCCTCATCTACCACTGGTAAGTATATAAACCAAACCAAGTCCTCCTTTTTCTCCCGTCTTAACAAAAGAAGGAACCCCTCCATCCACCAAATTTAAATAATTGTCTTGTATTTCCTGTCTTCCAATGTGATTAAAGTTATGGCTGCAGGTATGAAAAATAAGATTTTGGCATCTACTGTAAGTCTGATGATAGTGGCTCTCTCAATCTCAAGTGATCTCAATTTTAAGGTGACCTAATATGAAGCTGTATAATTGTGATGGCATATCCATCCTTGATGTAAGTAGTATCTTTTATACTGTGTCTTGATCATATCCTGTATAGTATACGCGTACATATGATTCACTAGTCTTCCTGTCCTTCTTAAATCATTATCACACTTCCCCTAAGATGAGGCCTGAGCTGTTGTAATATGGCTGCAAGCCAGGAAACATTTGAGACAATCAGGGAAGCTTTTTAAAACAGCTCTAACGTTATCTTTTATCTTGTTGTAATATTTGAGGTTTTTGTATTGTTATTTGTAAAAACTATCAGGGCATCTAGGTCACAAGTTGGTAAAGAAGGCATAAAAACATCCATAATCGTGTGATGTTATTGCATGTACTTGTTTATATTAAAACATTCTTGTGTGCTTGTGTGTGTATAAACTTGGCAGATATGTTGCAATACTATTAAAACTGCCGAAATTGAATGAAAACCGACAGATTCCTGTTCTTCTCAGACTTTTTGAGGGTGGGGAACCCCAAGGGAGTTGTCCTCACCCTCCTTTTGGAGAGTTTTAGTGTAGGACAGGATCTCAAATGTCTTGACAAGAAATGCAAATTTTCCCACTGTCCCCCCCAACTTTTTGTATTTGTTTCTGTCATAAAAAGCTAGTGAGTAAACACTTTGAGTCAACTTACCCCTCCCCCATATGTCTCTCCCCCATGTCCCTCCACCCTGCTATTGGCCTGGATCTCTCAGAACCATCCAACATTGTGATAAAGGCATAGGTTTTATGAAATAGCAAATAATGTAGCAAGATGCCTTACAAAACTTTCAAGGAGAGATGATGAGAGTTGCCTCTTAAGAACCGACTGCTTGGTTGCCTACTTTTATCTTTGCATAATTTTTTCTTAGGTACCTTTTTTTGTACTTCTTATAAATCCTTTTTTTACTCCAAGGTTGACCATATT
The DNA here is from genome assembly GCA_009936505.3 of Holothuria glaberrima. NCBI lineage: Eukaryota > Metazoa > Echinodermata > Holothuroidea > Aspidochirotida > Holothuriidae > Holothuria > Holothuria glaberrima. The sequence goes on along the minus strand of WURT03312339.1, from coordinate 26,588 downwards.
GTCCTTTTTGATAAGAGAGGATTAAATTAACCGTGGTAAGAGTTATTTATAACTTTAACTTACCAAATATAGAGAGGTTGTAGGAGGCATTTATTTTTAACGCTGCATCACCTCCAAAATTGGACTAAAAATTCCCTCTCTTTATGACAAAAGTACTGTTGCTAGGAAACAGTTTTTACCTACCTCAGTGCTTGCTGGCATAGTCACTTCAAGTGCCGACTAATTGCAGTGCCAGTGCATACGTCAGACTGTACCACACACAGTGACAATGGTCATGAGTCATCGTATTAAACTACCAGTCAGGATTTCATTTCAGGTGAAAGAACAGTCATGAAGTACAATATTTTTATTTAAAGACATGACAAGGATTTGGTTGGGTTCTTATTTTAGTCACTAAAGGTTGTTTTTAATCCATCTCCTTTTTAAGAATTGTCAATGATGGGACAAATAAGGTAGGGATGCCATTGATAAAAATGTTATGCTATTTCACCTAGTCCCTAGTGCAGTAGCATTGATGAGGTATTAAATTTAGGTCATCTAGGATTAAAATTGTGAATTACGGTGACTGCTTCATTTATGGGAATCGAGGTCAAGAGGGTTTAATCTTTTGTTCAGTAAAACTATTTTTAAAGAAAGCTTTTGATAAAAAAAATGATAAAATATCTGGCTAACACTGATTCAAGAGTGGGTAGGAAAAATTTCAAGGTGGGTATATTCAAAGTCATATCAAATTTTCTTTGTTTGCTATTGATGGTGGAACACTTGATATTTTAGGGGAATGTTATGTAGTTTAGGTTTTACTTGCAATTATCATGTAATTGGAAACAGTTGTAAGCTGATCATAGAGAACAAGCCCATAGAAAAAGAGAATTGTTAACCTCATTCTTGGTAATCTTTTCCATATGCTGTGTTTTGTATTATGCACATACTTGCTCAAGATAGCAAGCACCTTAGGACTCATGTGATTAAAAGTTTCAGTTCGAATGTACACAAAAACTAAGTAAACTGTAAATGGAGTGGTGAAGAAACTTAACTGGCATTGCATCATTTTGCAATTGCTATACTTTCATATTAAATTAGACCCTCCGCACAGTACCTGAAAAGTCCCCTCATGCATATATACATTATCGTGACAATCAAAGAGGTATGTGTCTATGCAAGCTATCTTCTTTATAAGTACATTCGTGGTCTCCGGGGCCCTGTCATGCACCTAATGTCTAAGGCGAGAAAAGAAGCCATTATCGATCTGTTTGTCACAATCGTACCACAAGCTGCACATTAAAGTTCGTTATGCAGAGCTGTGCAAATCCAGAAGTAATGTACGCACTTAAATGTCAGTGAATTGTATGAAGGATAATTTCATCCTCTGCAAGTTGTGAATTTTTCCTTTTGAGTTGGTTTTGGTTAAAATGGTTTTTTTATTTTGTTATTTTTTTTTATTTTTTCCCCTGTATGACTTGTTCTTGTTGAGTTAAATTCTCAAACAATGCTCACACAGAATTATCAATATAAATCTATTCATACTGCAGTTACTGTAAGTACTGTAACTTCTGGTTACAAACACTACTGTACATGCCTTGATTTAAGACTTGTCTCTTCAACTATATCAAATTTGTTGCTGCTTCCAAAAATTTCAAAATTTAATTTAGTATACTACCATTTTGTAATGACTAAACTTGTAGTGTCGCAAATGTATAGTATCTAAGTCCTTCAAATTCCTCTGGAAAAATACACTTTGCAGACATTGTTTCATCTAGTATGCATTATTCTCACACGTAATGCAGGAAGTTACCCCTTGTTGTTGAACACTGTGCCTCAATCCACCATCATTGGGGGTGTGATGTTAAAAAATGCTGTGTAGCTCACTAAAGATAAGAAAAGTGCATAATAGATGTGGCTAGGGGGCAGATATCATCCCCCGTGAATACCCACGCTAATAATTTGTGGAGATAGATACTTCCTAGCAAGATAGAACTGTAGTATTCGACAAACCATCCATTTTGCAGTTCCCACCTTGAATATGAAACTCCCTCCTCCTCAAATTCTTTGTTGTAACACACTGATGTTCTCATTTAGAAAATCACTGAAAAGTAATGTCATTTACATTTATTATCAAAGTCCTCTCCTTTTTCTCTTTTCTCTCTTTTTTCTTCTTGTTATCATTATTTTGATAAGTCCTCCTTTCATAGAAGTGGATGTACCTTATAATGCTCTGTTAATTCCTTTGGGTGTGTGATGAGTCACATTCAAGTCTGTCTGAATCTTTTATGTGCATGAATTTTTATCTATTAAATTCTAAGAAAATTATTTTAATAAATATTTAGACAAAATCTGATAATACTTTGTGAGTCTAAATGCATCATTTGGTGCATAGAGGAGAATGCTAATGTCTACCTCTCAGTTGTACATTGGCTCTCGATTGTGAGAGAAATATGAGGTCACTAATAAAATTCACCACAAATTCATTGTGCCGTAGCAACGATATATCAGTGGAGTCATTAACCCCTGCATCATCTGTTCAGCCACAGCATGCTCAAGAGGGAATTGCGTCATTTTGCAGACAAAATACCATACGGTAGTACTGCATTGTCAGACGGTAGTCGGGTCTGTGCGACTGATTTAATATGCCTTACCCCCAATGGAATCGTGACATTTGAAAATAAGATTTACGTTTTAGTAATCAACAGACTGAAAGGTTGCAGATGAGATAACCCTGACCAATCTCTAGGAATATCTTTATCAGTGATAGCTATAGTGTTGCATGCACCGATGGTAATTTCAGGCCCTTCATTTGAGCTATCATAAACAGAGGCAGTTGCATGTGAGATTCACAATTAATGAAACAAGATACGCAAAAGAAAAGTTGACCTTTGACTGATCGGCTTTAATCTCAGCTCAAAGGTTCTATCTAAAGATAAGTTTAGTTTGTGTTATAGATTACCATGTCATTCAAAATTAAATGGAAAAAAGTTCTGTATGGTCTCCGAGTACCAGCTTTGGGAATACGTCACACCCACATTTTAGGTATACAAGCTTTGTGTGCATACATGGATAGTACTCTAGATTACGTTCAAGGATCTCAAAATTTTAAAGCATGTGTACATTAACCTAACTTAAGAAAGACAAAGTACAGTACTACTTACGTGCTGCCTAGACAATTAACTGTTTTTCATTTGTGTCATATTTTGGACGTATTTTCTCAAAATTATCCCAAATTAGTGATAAAATGTGTACGGTGTACAGTTTGGAGTTTAAACGGTTGCAATCATTGCATCCATACAGTATACAATATCATACAAACATGTTCTTAAATACATGTACAAACCAGGTAAAACAGGCGCTATATTGAAGGTTGCGTGTGTCCCAATATCCCCACACCATAGACAGATGAGGAAGGGGATCTGTAGTCCCCCCTCTCCATTGTGCGAAAAATTTGCTACTTCCAGGCAAAATACGTTCCATTTTGAACAAACTTGTATCATGCATTGTTGCATTCAAATTTTGGGCATAAGCACTCATTCCTATTCCAATCAAAGTGGTCCCATGTGCTTATTATGCCCCATTCTTTTCATTTGTACCAATTGTTCAAGCTAAGGGTACCATTTCTCACTAATGTACGGCAGTTCAATCTGTTCTGTGTCAATAACCTAGAAATAAATTATGAGAGATGTGACATATGAGAAATGGCATATGTTAAACTGTCATGGTTTTGGTATGTCTGCAGTTCTTTTGTCATTTTATGAAACACCAGACAAGATTCAGGGAAAGTCGGAGCTAATCACGATGATGAACAGACGGTGCTGAGTATCCCTGTATGTCAGTCATCTTTTCATCATGAAATGTTAAACAAATAATGTTGATTCTACCCCTGAGTGACAATATCCGACCCAGATGGCATGACATAGGAATTCTACTGCTTAGATCGGAAGTGGACTGATTGGTTGGGTTCCACGTCCTGAGATATGATTCTTTAATTCCTGGTAGCCCGAATCATAAATCAGGAGGCGTAATTATCGTTTACTTGTAAGTGTGCATGCAACCACACAATCGTCTTTTAGAATACAGCTGTCCTTAAAATTATTTCCACAAATCAACTATGTTGCTTCTGGTTTTCATTTCCAGTAATAAGATCTTAAGTAATGCATGGTTTAGTAGAAAGATTTAAAATCCACAGAGTTGTAAACTACAGTAGGCTGGTTATTCTTCCTGTGAGGTAGGTGTGCATTCAGCATCATCAAGTCCTTTTCTCCCGGATTCACCTGTCTTTTTAGTAATCTGGTGTGTAGATTTTTGATACAAGTGATTAATATCAATATCAGCCAACTTATGTTGTTTCAACTTAATCCATTGCTGTGTAATAAATGCAAGCAACAAGACCGATGCAGCACGTGGTTCACATCAAAATCTAGCTTAAAAATCAAGTTCTGTTTATTTGACTACTACTTCTTGCATTTTGACAGGTGATCAGTCAAGTGCTGTTTTTCACAAATTTTAAATAATGTCAAATAAATTCTCTGGACAAAGTAATACAATTACATGCATGGTCTGGATCTGCATTGCCTTTCATCAAACTGAATGTAACCTTAGTTGAATGCAGATTATATCGTGTAAACTTTAACACCGGGGTTTTCTTGCCTGTCCACCCACTACTGCATATACGTGACTTTAGGGATAGTAGATAGCATAAAAAACCCATACTTTTATGAGTCAGGGATCTTAAAGCAACCTTCGTAAGCTTTGACATGGCAGCACCATGGGATTTCAATCCAGGAAAATGACCTTTTGCATTAAGTCGTTGCTCGATAGTAAACCTGCAGGATCTTTTTCTGTAGTAGTGAGATTGTGATCATGCAGGTCAATTTCAAACTTTTTTCTGGAAATTTTTGGTTATTGGCATGCTTTATAAGCATTTTATACGAACTACCATTTTAGTGTGTATTCAAATGTGACATAGATTTCCAAAGGAGAAAAAATTGTACTTGCCTATAAATGCTAAGAGTCACAGTCAGAATAAAAGTAGTATATGACTTTAGCTAATAACTAAAAGAACTGATGATATTATTTTTGAATGAATAAGTCAGGCTAGTGGTCATTAAATGGCATGCTGCCGTCAGCCCGCATTGGTCACCAAAGAACACTTTTAGCAGACAGGCATACTTCAATGTGCATAATCACTCAAAAGATTGAAAGAACAGATATGGTCATGCTACTTTGAAATTTCCACTGGTGTGCCAACTTTTAAATTAATTCTGAACAATTTCATGAAAGTTTTACATTCAAATCACCTTTTTGAGGTGGACCAAAAATGTTCACATGCTTTGATACATTGTGAGGTCATTCTCCTTTTTTGAATGATATTTACATCTTTGAGAATCACTATTAGTACATAAATTAATTCACAATTTTGTATTATACATACGTGACATCTCAAAATCATCTCTAACTGAGGGATGTTGAAGTTATAGGGATGCTTTCCTGGAATTTCTGAGATGTGATATCATCAAAAGGGAAAGGTAAGTATATAACGTCTGTTCTTAAAGCTGTTTTATTTGTATTCCTCTGACAATTTTCAATTTATTCCTTATCTCATATCACAAATCCTCAGCAATTTCATGTTCAGGGCAGAGGTAGAACAAATTTCTAGTGATTTCTCTCCACCCGACTGTCATTATCGTAATTGCCCTGGACACATTTACATTCTCCACCTTATTCTACAAGCAATTACACAAAGGTCTTTCCGTGACTACAGGTATTAATACGTTGAGCTGGTCAGAGACCTCCAAAGTACCAGGAACTCTCCGCGGCCAATTTCAGGTTCTTGTTTAAACATCAGTCGCTTGGTCGCACATCATTTCAGATAATATGCACTATCTATCTGCACCTTAAGAAAATAATCATTGTGGCTGTGGTACCTTAGCTACCATCAATCTATGACGTAAATACGCTGGTGAATTCCGAGCTGCTTCCCCAGATCTCATTTTTGTCATTAATTAAGCCCCTGTTATGCTCAAGGTGCTGCATAATAAAGACAAATTGGTCTGTCTTGGAATCTTCTCAGTTCATATTTGCCTGGCGATTTTGTCCTGTTTTTTAATCTTTCACATTTGTAGCTTTTTTCTCAAGTGCATTTACCATGTAACATATGAAAAATTGACTGCTGGCAAGAGGGAAACATAAGAGGTAGCTTTTATGATATCAAGAGGAACTATTATGATAAGTTGCTCAGAGAAAAATATAGCAAGGGGACATTGCATTAATTTATTGTAGGTTGAGGCATGGTGAGAAAATGTGTTTGAAGAAAGCTTTGAAAATCAAAAAAATGTGTGGGTGGCACATACTGTAGTCAGTTGAATAGAAAAATTCCCCTTATACAATAGGGAAAAGGCGGTGTATGTGTAATTGAAAACACCCACTTTTAATTTGCAGAGGGCAATCTGGCATTTTATTACTGTTAGGGATAGAATATTCCTTCATTGACATTTTCTGTTTCTTACACATAATTGAGTACCGAGAAAAGTGTTCAGAATTTTCCTGAGTATGCCCTCAAAAAGTGTGACATGTCATAAAGCAGAATTTCAATTATGATTTGAATATGAGGGCAACCAACTCTGGGAATGTTCATGCATGGAAAACTTGTAAAATGTGTTCAATTGCTAAACTTGGACAATAGTATGTGAGTAGTGGGTTGTCAAATCCTAAAGGCTGCAGCTCTCTCAGCCACGCCGCAGCAGCTGCATGCAGCCATGCTTTGTTGCTATACACAATACAGTAGCAGAACCAATTATTTCTGACCTTATAGAATGGTTACAGCGACAAAGGGTAGATGCAAAGGCTGCAGCTTAGCTGAGGCAGCTGCATCTTTGCTATTTTGACATGGTACCTACAACATTTTTATGTTCGTTATTAAATGCTGACATTTTGAATGTCTGGTCTAACCCTGGCAAGAGATGTTGTGTACCTTCTTTTCATGTAATATTTGCCCTTTTTTTTTTTTTTTTTCTCAGGTTAAAGCCCCCAGAAATATTCCTCAACGGGAAGAAAAAGTTCAGGATGACATCTGATTATGATGAAGTCACCCAGAGGTATAGACTACAGGAGACTGTGGGTTCTGGTAAGATAAAAAATTTTTAATTATCTTGTAGTTTTGAATTAAACAGGTTTTGTGTCTGTATTTTGTCTGTTTATTACTTTAATTTATTTGGATTTTTTTTTTCATTTTTTTTATTTTGGTTGAATGAGAAGTGTAAGACCAAGTTTTTTTAGGAAGTAAGAGTTGCCCAGGGATGTAGTTTTTAAAAGACAAGATTGTGGATGTTTGTGAACCAGCTGGGTCCTCTCAAATCGGGTAAATTAAAGTACATGTAAAGCAGAATATAGTTTTCTGTGCAAATAATTACCATATAAATAGAACATCTACTGTGGATGGTTTATATTACGTTACCAGTGTTGACAATTTGAAGAATATAAAGTAGAAATTGAAGTTCAAAGGGTCACCTAAGAATGCTAGATTTGATCCTTTTTTGATTGCTCTTGTTGTATCATGGGAAATCTATGCCCCAATTGTTAAAAGGCTTTTGCAAAATAAATTGTTCACTTTCTTGGAAGGTTGTATTTCAGTTTTTTCCAACTGGATTCTTGCAAAATCGCAGACGCAGATTTATAAGGATCTGAGAGTGATATGCAAACTGCATTTTGGTCAAGTCAACGACCTGTTAAGTTCACCTTCCCGGTATAGGACTACTTTTATTTTCAGAGAAGGTTATACCCCAGGGAAGAAATTCAATCCTATTTTAGAAAATGTGATGCCCAAATAAAATCCAATCAATTTTCCTTGATTATGGTCTGTTTTAAACATTGGTTCGATGTAGTCGACTGTCCTGTAGGATCTAATACTGTCAATACATAGACCAAGAGGTGTTAGGTACTCATTAACCTTAAATTGATTTCTTCTCAGGTCAAATTTTTGGCTGGAAGATTAGCACTTTTCTCAGAATCACTATTGCGTGCATCTTTTTCTTGGTATAACAAGGTGGTCTTTAAGCAGATTTTCTGCCCTTTTAACCCAAGAATAAGGAGGTTTTAAAAGTACCAAAACAAAAAAGACTCTTTCCCCTAATCTTATTGCAAAGTAATCCTTTTCTCTGCTACAAAGATTAACCATTAAACTGAAAAAAGATCGTGCTTGGGAGATAAAATTTCATAAATTTTCTCTTCTGCCAAATTATGATTTATGTTCAATGTATTAGCTGCCTTATTCTTTGTTACACTACTCATTTTTGTATCGAATGTAATAACCTTATCCATTATCTTGTGATTTTCATCTTTAACAAGTCCTTATTGTGAGGGTTAAAGTGATATTTTTATAGGCACTAATAAAAGCATAAATTCATCCCATTTCTCTCATTTTAGTTCAAGAACCTTTTGTGTGGGGGAGTACATTACTTGTAGCTACTTCAGTTAACATGTGTGGGTGAACGCTGGCCACCTGGCTTTTTATATGTGGATTGTATTGTAATGACCGTAAACTTTAGTACAGCATACTTGTCATGCTTGTTGCTTATTTGTTTCATTATTACTGGTCCATTCCTCTAAACGATAGCTCATTTGTAGTCTTTTGTATGCTCATTCTGTACATTTTCTCTGGTATTGTGCCATTATGAGCACAATTTTTTCCCAAAAGGCTCTATGATATTTTGTTGCATATTAAAACACATTTACTGTCACCATCATTCTATAACAGCTTTATGTAGTCACCAGTTTCAGTTTAAAAGCTAGCCATCAACAGTTCAAGTGTTTTTTCCCCTATATTTATTCTGAATCGTATTCCCCTTTTTCGACTAATATCAGATAATAGTTCATACCTTCAGTTATGGTACTTCAGTGAAATCTCATGAATCTCACATTATGAATGAGCTGTGCATTTTACATAACAGCACTTATTTCAAAACCCTGCAAAAATCTGTTTCTTAAACACAATCATTGTAGCTTGTTTCCTCCAGGTTCCACTAGTTTAGAGGATGATTGCTCTAAATGCATCAATTACTTTCCATCAGTACTTAACATCCCCAGAAATTTTTCCCCTTCAAACTGATGCAGAGTTCACAATGTAATTAGTGGACCTCCTAAAGTAGTATTGGCTACCCCAGTTGAAGTCGCCGTCAACCAATTTATTGGCGAAGAGATCCAAATACTTTCACAACATGAACTTTGAAGTGCTTGCTTAGTTTAATATAAAGTATATATATACTACATTGGGTTCCCAGGGTCCTGCAAAAACTACACTCTGATAATGCAGACTATCAAATATGGACTAGATAATAACATTGTCATTGGTCTAGAAACCTGGAATGTTTTCAAATGATAAAATGTCTGTGGCCCTTAACATAAAATGTGTGGCAGGCACAACGGGGGTAAATTTTCAAAAATGAAATTGTGAAATGGGGAACACTAATAAGGCCTATATTGTACAGTAGTTGTACTGTAGGTCGATTGGGTAGAAGCAGTGGGGTGGCATTTAGAATGAAAAACCTTCATATTAAATTGAGAAAAGAAAGAGGGTGAACGGAAAGAATATACTACCATATAAAGTTATCTCAAAAGAATAATTGAAACTTTTCACATCTACTGCACATCACTGCTCTGTACTGCTAATCTTCTTTCAGGTCTATTCAGGGGCGTTCTACTTCTTAAAGTTCATGACATTTCACAATTGCAGTTTTAATGCCTTTCAAGTAACTCTTACTTTTCCTTCTGCTACTTTTTGAATCTCTCTCCTACTTGTACTTTTATGTTGAAAATTTAAAACTTTATTCCATTTATCCTACTTCATCTTACTTTGTTTATTTTAAAGAAATGCATAAGACGCCATCTTAAAATTATTGCAGATTTTTGGAATGAGTCATTATGATGCTGTCAAGTATAATGAATGGCAATGAATGAAGGCCTGCAAAAGTCCTATTTTTTGTCTACAAAATCCTACTTTTGTCCTTTTCTATTGAGAATATGTATCCTACTTTGGTCCTACTGATACTTGATTCCTCTTGAAAGCCTATTCTTGTATAATCCTGTCTCCTTATATTTTACACTCTTCTTGTATACTTGCTTTCGGGAAAGGATAAATACTTGAAGTAATATTTTTACCTGTCTACATTGGATGAAGCTGCGTTCTTATGAGTATTACATAAATTGGACAGTTTTAACAATGTAAGTGCTATTCTTGCACATCTACATTACTAATCCAAAAATAGAGGTCTTTGACATTATTCAGGTCCACGAACAACGTGGGAAAAGAAATCGATTGTAACCTTTCAAATCGTGGATGGCTTGATTGCAGAAACAGACCACAGTTAGGTCAGCTGCCCTGCCAATCTGTCAATTTAAAATACTTAAACGTGAAATGCGAAGACAGTGCTTACTCCCACGAGATTTTCTTGTTAAAGTAGAATGTATAGCTATTTGTATTAGCCTAGCTTTTAAAAGCAAGGTATATATTTTATGTTTGTCAATATGTTAATAACAATTTGCACCTTAAGGCCAGTATTTCAGATAACTTGCCTTCCTTAGTGGCTTGCGCAGGATTTCAGGAATTGCAGGGGTGGGGAAAAGTGGAGGACAAGTCTTATTCCATAGAAAAGCCACCCCCACCCCCACCTCCACTCCTTTGTTAACATCACTGTATGTCTCAAGGTTTTGTTTGTGTTCGTTTTTTAAGTCATACCTTTGCTTTCATTTCACATATTTTCCTCTCTTTTTCCTACAGGTGGTTTCGCCAAAGTTAAGTTAGCAACACACATTCTGACGGGGGAAAAAGTTGCCATTAAAATAATGGACAAGCGAGCATTGGGGGTGAGTTTCCATGTCCTATATGTTACAAACATAAGTAAGGGTATCATTGTAAAAATTTTGACATTTGCCGACAGGCCTGGCAGAACTGTTATGGTAGGTGCTTCACCACATTTCACTGTTAAAAATAAACTACAAAGAGAACTATAAATTTTGGGTGTAAAATTGTGACATTGACTTACAACAGAACTTGCCATTTCATTTTCAAGTCAAATTTTCATGAGGGGAACACCATTGGGGGATTTGACACACGCACCTCGAAATTTTTCTGTATCACATTCAAATTTCTTGTGACGGGCCTGGATGCTCATGAATCAAAGAACCAAAACAGAACATTTGGCATAAAAAGTGTCTTTTCTAGTAAGGGATCATCCTTTTTTTTGTTATTTTTAAAAGCACTCAGATATATTTGCTGGGGGAAGGGTAAAGAGGGGATCAAAGGATCCAAGGACAGTTTTTAAAAGTATCATAAATGGCTTTTTGCCAAACAGTCATTTTTCACTTTTTTGGAAGTATAGTTGGGGGGGGGTTGTCTGGAGAAGGATATATCTGTTACTCTTTTAAAAATGACTAAAATATGGATTACCCCCTATTAAAGTAAGGGGCTTCTGGGATATCAACTCAGTGTCATTTTCCACCACAGAGTTATTGGTTATCCCTATCCCCTCCCATGCAATAAAAGACTTGTGTGGGGGTGAATGCTTAGAAAGATAGTCTGGTTGTTCCCCCTTTATTCAAACTAGCTCACCCTCCAGTTGAAACACCTCTTGCCGTACTGTGCGTGACTTTTGGTAATTAGTATGTGGAGTGTTTGCCGCTTGTTACCCTGCCAACACTTCAAAAGTTTCTTGCCTGCTTAAGCATTTCTTGTAACAATGTTTTTTCAGTTTGCTGAAAAAGTAAACGACAAAGATAGCTAGTTGTCTGTGTCACGTCATATTGTGAAAAACTAGTAAACTGCAAGTTGTCATATTGTCTCAAGAGATATGGATATTATCAGAGAAGTTCTCAGAGGTTCTCTTGTGTGCGAAAACCTTTGAGCTATACCGTGCCCTGCCAATTATCATCAACTTTTAAAGCTTTTCCTTCAAGATTTTGCTCTTAAGTTCAACCCTTTATGGCATAAAAAATTGGAGGAGATGACAAAGTCAAGTTTTTGATGACTGCCCAGTGGAAGGCCTTGTGGAGGTACAGTAAATCACTTGACCTGCCTTATTCTTAGGCTGCCTACAGAAAGCTGTTAGAGGAGGAAACTACTCTTGTCTGAGGCAGAACTTCCCTGCAGTGGAAGAGAGCAGAGCAGAGGAGTTACTCAAGAGCTGTATGTCATTGCTTGACAGAAAAGTAAATAGAATCTAATGCTTGACATCGAACTTCATATTAGGCCCACACGCACCAAACACCCACACACTAGCTCTGATGCTTGTATTTTAGCTGACCTGGGAAGCTGCTACTAATATAGCATCCTTAAACAGAGATAACAGGTTTTCAGATCGATGAGACTGGTGAGGGTATAACCCCTAGGAAGAGCATATTGTGTACAAGTTGACAGTAACTATGAGATACAGTTAGTTGACAGTAACTATGAGATACAGTTCCATGAAGAAGTCAAATAATTATGAACAATCATTTGTGAACTGGTGAAGATTTATGGGAGACTGTGACATGAAGCATGGGGAGGACAAATTTTAATTTTTGCAAAACATGAAGTTTAGAGGGGTGAGGTGGCAAGCTAATGTAAAGCTCACATTTTTCTGACAATACTGTTGAAACAAATTAAAACTTTTCAAACTTTACCTTCATCAAGGATAAAAATAGTTATAAATAGGCAGTTTCATCATGCATAGTGCAGTTAACATGTAAAATTGGCAAGGTGCAGTTAGAACCTACAGCCTCTTTACTGAAAGTTTGGCATGAAATCAAGTAGCACAAAATCAATTTGTTATGAATCCAGGCAGTCTTGCAACTATTACAGAGGCAATTCCATCCCGAAGGGACACTTCGAAACTCGCAATAGATTTACATTAATGTCTTTGCTGTAGGCAGAATTTCCTTTTATTTTACGTGACTGCCAAACAACATCCACACTGTCGATGCATCAGTCGGTGCCTCGCCTTATCAGGGAGATGGAAGACTCCATGATCTGATCAATATTTTAAGGCTTGTGTATTAAAATTTATGCCATTCTGATACATTAAAAAATGATGAAAGGTATATTTTGTCATGAAAAGAAAGAAAATTCAAATAGTTTCTGTAGGTAGCAAAGGAAGCTCTAGGAAGCATATCATGAGAGTAAAGTCTCCCTACTAGCATAGGAGGTTATGGGTTGAACACCACTGCTCATTAAAAGTCATGAAGATATGTTTATGGCAAATCAAAATGTTTTACCTTTTTGAGATATTGAAAAAAACCTCGATCCTGTATAAACCTTATCCCCTCATATGCAACCCTCCATGCTCACCCCATAGAACAATATGTGCAAATGTCACACCTTATTCAGAGGGTTGTCTATAACGTTTTGTTTAGGACAGACAGGCATTTTACATCAGAATGTTGCTTTAGGATCATGCTTTACATTTCCAAGTATCTGCAGTTCTAGCGTCTCATCAAATGTCTTGAAATAGAACTTCTTTTACAATAAACAACCTTTCTTCCTTGCTTTCCTATCACCTTGACAATGGGGCAGAGTTTCATTTACTAATGGCTATGATGTTGACATGTGAGTAAGATTAATGGAGCAAAGCCCATCGTATCTTTGTCTGTTTACATTTCTAATTTACATCCCAACTCCCATGTCTCCCGAAGAATGGTGGCGTCTCCAGACACCAGCCTTGCTATCCCTTCAGCATCATCTTTTTGCGATTTGTTGTGCGCAAAGGAAAGAGTACTGGCAGATTCTGGAAACACAGAAGATTAGGATCTGCTATATGATGCAGTCATACAGGGACACATTGTATATGTAAGATACCAGCAAGCAAAGAATGATAGGTTTGAGTTATTAAATGTTCATTAGAAGAAGGCTGCAAAGCTAAGCAATGATTTATGTACCTAGTTAATGCATGTGTCACTTCTTCTGTTAGCTTTGCCATGAATTCTAAGTCCACCAACTGAGGCGGCAGATAATATCTCGGAATTATATAAACCCTTAGCGGGCCTTGACAAACATCAAACTACTCACATCTTTCGCATTTTCAAAGCCTTCAAGTGCAAGAAACTTTTCTATTTTTAAGGAGGTCCCCGGCAAAAGTGAGGTAGAAGACCATTGTGTTGTGCTTGCACAGTCTGGATGGCCTTTGCATTCATACAAGTCATGTGACTACTTAGGCCTGCTCCTGTCGAAAAATCAGAGTGTATGATATTAAACTGAAATTCTTCATACCACAGCTCCTGTAACAGCAATGAGTTTTTGTTATTTGCTGTTGATGACCTAAAGCTATTGAGCATTATTGAGTAAACTGTTTTTGACTGAAGTTGCAAGCATAGTACTACTAATTTTTGTCAATTTAGGAATGGTAGAAACAGACTCCTCTCCAAGTAATAACCATGCACACACCAAATCATACGTGTAAAGTATGTTTATAGCCTTCTTTGTGGGGTGGGGACTTAATTATATGTGGAGAAAGAAGATAAAATTGGTAAATTCTAATCAAGTAAAGATGACTTACATCTTGTAAAAATGTCACAGAGGTCAAAATGGACTTCAAATAAATTATTAGTTGACCTTTTGAGTTATAAATACAATACATGATAGTCTTTATTCGAGTGGATCATGAGATGTTTATGATAAAATGAAGCATGTTTTTATGTCTCTGACATTTGAGTATAGTTACATGGGATCATTAAAGAATGGAGTGTGAGTAATATAACTGTAGGAGTGAACAAAAGAAAAGAAAGTGATGATTGCAGCATTGAGAAACATTCTTTAATGGAAGCATATTCAGCTGCAGTCCTTTTGTTTGTTGCACAAATAATGAATTTCAGTTTCTCTCTGTCATTTAAAGCCTTGTCATTTTCAAAATCATTATTAAAATTTATGCGGTGTCTTTTGTATTTGATTTAAAGGGTATGTGTTTGTGAGGGATTTCATAACTTTGCAGTAAAAGTCATCAGAACACACAAATGCAGTGTGCAAAATATCTTGGCCACATCAAAAAGGGCACTAGGCAGGTCCAGGTTTTCCTTTCTGGAATGTGGAAGAAACCTGATGTTGTGTGAAGTGTGCAGTCCAACTAGGATGAAGTTCAACAAGATTTTTAATGTGCCCTTTATATGTATCTTTCAGTATCGTGAAAAATAAAATTATCTACAGTATACAGAGATATATCTTGTAGATGATTATCAGGTGGCAGACCAAAATATTTTGTTCTTAACTTGAACTTTAATCACTTATAAGTTTTATCATTCACAGTAAACTTCTCATTATAAAATGTGATCCCTCATCTGACCCCTTATAAACCCTTGTCATGAGATACATCCAAAATGCTTGTCAAAACTCTTAAGCTCAAATAGAAACTATCAAATAGCCAAAAATTGATTACATTTTACAGCTTCTCGGTTGAATCATTTACCAAACAGGGTCTTGAGTTCTCTTCAAGATGCCTATATTTCTAGGAACTGGAGCCCTTAATTGTTCCTTTCATCTACGTTACAGTCAATAGAGTACACTGCTTTGTCGTAGTTGACTCTTTAACCGTTATCAAATATTAAATTAAGGTTCTTTAATCACTCCTAATGACATCATAACATCATTAATTTGATGTACATTTGTGCCGAATATGAATTTTTTTTTTCTTTTTCTTTTTTTTTTTGGAGCTCCGCAATTCTCATTAATAGGAGACCTTTTATGTTTTGTGTAATTTGTGTAAAATATTGACGTCAGTCTTGCGACTTTTTGCAACACTGCTGTTCCCATTTAAACCATAAGTGAACTCCTGTATCTTGTTTTTGCCAAACTCTTGAAAGGTTAATTTATTGTCGTACTCCGTCATCGGCCCATTTTTTGTCTGTTTGCATCGTGTGTATACGATTTTCTTAGAAGCCAACTGCAAATTTTCCCAAGCCCCGATGATGTTTGAGTATACTTAACTGTTTTTTATTGTTTGCTTATTTACTTAAATGGAAAAATGTGCTGGGGTGACTCTGGGTTCACTGTGACCAAAGTGGTAAAAATACTGTATACAGGAGTAGGGTTATATTCGTTGTCAACTATGAAATGGGCTTAAAAATAAAATCATTTGCTACCAGACTTATAACTTGGTGGACATTTCTTTGACTCCATGATGTAGTTTATCTGTTTGCATGTTTTAAATAAAAATGTATCCAGTATTTTAAACAAGTTGAATTAGAGACCGATGTTGAAAGCAGGAAAAAAATTAGTTCAAATTTTGTTTATCATTTTGAGTTCTTTCTTGTAAAGCTGTTGAAAACCCCCAGAGTTACAGATAACTGTTATAAAAACTGCTACACATATTGGCAGTTGTGTAGCAGTGTGACCAGCTGCTATAGCAGTCATGAGATAGGACACCGGAAAAATTATTCCATGCTGACAAGAAACGAGAGTTACATGTACAAAGCTGCTACACATTTATTTATGTGTAGGTGTAGCAATTTGACAAGCTTGTGTAGCAAGTGATATGTGCTACAGAATAAATTATTCCATGACAGCTAGAGATAGAATTACATGTACATAACTGCTATACTTGTTTGCATTCACAGAGCAATTTGCACCACTTGTGTAGCAAATTTAGATGTTATACAGGATGAATAATTCTATGACAACAAGAGATGAAAGTTGCATACAATGTAGTTGAACAAAACTGGTACAGAATGTTGCAGTTGTGTAGCAGTGTGGCAAACTTTTGTAGCAAGATGATATGTGGTAAAGGATAAATCACTGTATTCCATGATGACTGGAAAAAAATTGTTCAGTACTGCTTGGCATTAAGGTTTTTGATGCCCCCTACTCCTGTATACAACAAATTGATAATAATAAGAACACCATTCTGACTTAAAATATTTTCACTTTCTTTGTCATGAATTGGGACTACTTTCTTCAAGTTTCTTGTCCTGTTTGTTTTCTGTAGGATGATTTACCACGAGTGCAAACAGAAATTAAGGCGATGAAAGAATTGGTGCATCAACACATCTGTACATTGTATGAAGTCATTGAAACCAGTAACAAAATTTTCATGGTTCTAGAGGTAAGCATTGGAGGACTACTTTTTGTAATAACCTTTTTGTTGGGCACATTATTGGAATATTCACCACAGCGCCCTCACTTGAAATTTTAAAAATCCTTTAATGTTAGTGTGGCTATTAAATCCTGGTGGGAGATATCAATTTTTTAAATGATCAGTGCTGAAATAGAGAAAATCACTCATTATTTTTTTATTTATTTTTTTTTTTTCTTTTTGGTTATTGAAAATTATGGTTGGCAACAAGGTTAGAAACTATCATATATTTCAGAAGCAAGGAGCTCTCTTGAGAATATAATAGTAATTTTGAATACCTAAAATAATTTTGAAGGAATCAAGAAAAATTCAAGCTTTTAAATCTGCACAGTTTTATAGCCCTGTTACTTTGAAATTATGAAGAAATTTTCCTTCAAGGTATGTGGCTTACAAAGTTTAAAATAACACATCTAGGCAAAAAATGATTTGTTCTCTCCCAAGGTACCCCCCCCCCCTCCCCTTTTGGGATACTTAATTTACTTTTGTATACCTTATTGGTTGTCTGAATTACTTCAATAGTAGAGTTTTCATATTACAGGATGTTTTTATGTTTTCCCCGAAGGTTTTCAATCTGGGGTTTTTCACTTCACAATTCCTCCTATCCGTTTCCCTTTTTTTCTCACTTTTATTTTACCAATTGTATTCCAACTGTTTCTTTTTCTGTGTCATTAATTGCTCTAATATAAATAGATGGCTTAGGGTACCAAGAGACGCCATATCATTTTTAATTTAGCATCATATAAACACTGTTATCTGTGTTGCTTGGTGGTTAATCTCTAGAGCATTCAACTCACAGTTGAAGGTATTTTGACATTTATAAGTGATTAATCTCTAGAGGTTTTGAATATTCAGTCACTTTCATTTTCATTGCCTTATCATCATCCCCCCCCTTTTTTTTTTATTTGGGCTCACAATGCTCACCCTCGCAGGTGATTGATGCATTTTTTTTACGTTCAAAATGTTTTGCCTTCTGAGGCGTTTATCTTTCGTGTCAACTACTGCAGTCCCAGTCTAGAGAAAAGCAATAATGCTGTAAACTTGGTCTGTATGTTTTAGTCATTTCACGGCATCAGGGAATAGACGCTAAACGTGTAACTTGATAGCTTGGGGAATAGCTATCAAACCTTGTGTGTCAACTTGTAACAAGAGGATGAAGTTAAGGAAATTTGTCGTTATAATCGACAGTATGCCTCTGTGTCATAGAGCATCCCAGTGCTGGCGCTAGCGACTGATATCAATAACATAGAGGTTCATATTTATAATTTTAATAGCTGCCAGTGTTTACTATCACCCAGAATTGAAAATATTCTTTACGTCTTTGGGATTAGGTGTCTCTCTGTTTTAGAGGGTACAAGGGAGATAAATGTAAATCTTGAAATTTTACGTGCAAAATGGAAGAGTTCGGAGAATGTAGAGCTTTTTTTTTTTTTGATTATTTGATTGGATACGTTTTTGCGATGCAGGATTTGTTAACAGTGTCTTGTCACTTGACGTGATACTAAAGTGGTCTGTCACATACTCAAAAATGTAGGAAAAATGTCTTTGTTTGAAAACAGTCTCCAATGGCTGAGACTCTTGAAAGAATGAGTTTCGATGTCCCTAGCAATGACTTTTATCAGTCATATTCAGCATCTTTGCAAGGGATATTTCATATTTAAAGACCCTTTACATGAAACACAAGGTTGTCAAATGTGTACAATGTTATTTGGCTCATTTAAACCTTCCCCAAAAAGTGACTTCATATTGTGGCAATTTCTTGTGATTAATCCCAGTGACCAATATTCATTTATTTGGTTCATTTGTTTGGTTCCTCCTAAAGTTAAGGCAATCCATTGGAAATGGGACTAGTCTCAAACAATAAAATGTTGTAGCAGAAGATTATAACCATTGACCTTTCCTCTCTATCCCAATAGTATTGTCCTGGTGGAGAGCTTTTTGATTACATCGTTGCCAAAGACCGTTTGAAGGAAGATGAAGCCAGAATGTTCTTTCGTCAGATAGTATCAGCAGTTGCTTACATTCATCACAAAGGTTATGCCCACCGAGATCTCAAACCAGTGAGTAAATTAGACAACTGTCTTTTATGGGAAGGGGTTGAACATTGAATGTTGTGCCAGTGGCTTCAAAATGTCCTTCCCCTTCAAAAAAAAAAGACAAAAAATGTATGTTCCTTAGAACACATCAGATCGTACGTGTCTGTCACAGCAAATAACATATTTTTGTAGTGACTTGACTTTTATACACATTGGAAAGTTGTCACACTCCCAGATTACCGCAGGTTTGAGAAAAAAAAAGGCCAATAAAAATGCTGTTAATATTGCATTCTGTGACAAAAAGTTGGCATGAAATTGAAAGCATGAAATATGTCAAGTAAGCCATTTGGCAATTACGATTGCTGCAAGGAATTGTGGGATGCATGGAAGATAAACAAACCATGCTCAGCACACATAGTATGCTAAATACACGTAGTCTTGGTCAGATGAGGAAATTTTTAGGACCAAGAAAATGATTTTTATGATGTTCAAAACACAAAACCACAGGAAAGAACCCTACTTGCCCTTTGGTCTGATCGAAAAAGAGTGATTTGAATATCTTTTAAAATAAGCACAGTTTCTTGGCATATGTTGCAGGTATTAAAAACAGTGTGTATGTTATCCCCCGTTTTTTTTTTTTTTTTCAAAATATGCACATGTACATTCAAAACTGCAAAAAGGCTTAACATGGTATTGAATTTAAACAAAAAAGGCAGTGTTCACTCACACACATAAACACAGTACAATTTTTAAGATTTAGCTGAGAAGTTTTGGAATAACAGAATGAATGAGAAGAGGGTTAAATAAATCAAATTTCACCATCAGACTGTGTTACAAAAAGAAAAGATGTTTCTTACAGTTTAATCCTTTCAGCATGGGCAGACTGCATCGAGTAATTTTTCATATTATAAAAGTTTTAATTTCATTCCTTTACAGGAAAATTTACTTTTAGATGAAGACCAGAGCTTGAAGTTAATTGATTTTGGATTAGCAGCCAAACCAAAAGTAAGTGTTATGATTTACTGATTTCCTTTCAAGGACAAACGCTGCCAGCACACATTACTGCTGAATTATTTCCCAGTGGGGCGCTGTTCTTTTAGCTACCTTAAAAATTCAAGTTGCATATTACAATCTAATTATGTAATTTTCTAGGCCTTATTCAATTTTTTAACGTGATCGCCTGGAAACATGAACTCTTGCCCTTTACCAGTAAAGTGTTGTCCAGGATGCCCCATAAAGCCAGCAGTGGTGGTAGTTGACGGATTGCTTTGTTAATCAAATTTCCAAACTCCCTGTCCATCTAAGCGATAGAAATTAGCTGCTTCCACCCAAGCTACCTCCCATTATGTACGGAAATTCAATCGAGTCGGTTTGAGGAGCCTTTCGACGTGCGTGAGAGTGGACAGAGTGACAGTTCTGACCTCTCTCAGGAGTATTTCTGTTCTTGAACAAATTACAGAAATGGTCTGTTTCTAGGAAACTTTTTCCCAGGGGTTTATTTTACATGTTTGATGTTATTCATCCAATGATATATGTGTATTTAACCTGTGTCAAACAAGACCTGCTTGATTGTGATAAAAATAGGGAACTTGTATTGTAATCAGATGCAACCTCGACCTATTTCCACGTATTTATTTTTTTTCCAATTGTGCGTTTTCAATACTTTTATGGTGAAGAATTCTCAGAAATCAAAGTTGAGATGGAAAATTTTAACACTCAATTATTTTGATTTCACAGGAAAATTTTGAGAATTTTTATATGGACAGTTAGTTTTTAAAGATGATTAAGATAAGGTTGAAATTTCTCTGTTTGCTCGTTATGATAACTTGAGTTGTTAAAAGATTGGATCCCAGTTTGCTTCAGAAACTTCAAAGGTAGACTTTTGTAGCCGTCTGCTGCCCTGATTTCCCTTTATTCTACTAGAAATGGCTTTTAGCCGTGCACTTCCAATCCAAGATGGCATGACAGTAAATTTTCTGTATGGCTCAACCAGGGCAGGATGTAGGAATGGGGGCACTCACTTACATAGGCACAACAGCTAGGGGGCTGCAGATCATCCTCACCCATCCCTTTCCCCACCTTTTGGGGCAGAAAATTTGCTATTTTGTTGCAAACTGTGTTATTTTGGGGCACACATTTAATGTTGCAGGCAAAAGTGTTCACCCTTCCAAATGAGAGTGGTATGGCATGCCTATTTTCTCTTATGTGGAGACCTCATGAGTTTCCAGTATTCTTTGACAAAAAACATTTAATATAAAATTATAAGTCGTTTTTTAAAAATTCAGTGGCAGGTGGCCCCTGAGTGAGCACCCCATATGCAAAACCTTGACTCCAGCCCGATCTTTCCCCCTTATATCATTTTTCTTTCCTATCATTCCTCTAGGGTGGCATGAAAGAACAGCTTGAAACTTGCTGCGGCAGTCCGGCCTACGCTGCTCCAGAGCTGGTGTCGGGCAAAACTTACATTGGTTCAGAGGTGAGATATTTTATATTTCTAAATCTAAAATTGAATCCTGAACCTTATGGTTGTTATACCTCATTCCTTAAAATTCCTCCGACTATATCTACTCATCCATAACACTAGTAGAAGAAAATGAAAAGTTGTGTTCCTTGTTTTGACTAAGCCATTGTAAAGCATTGGAACTGGTTAATAGTTAAAATCCAGACAAATATCTATAAATGTGGTGGTTTCTTCTGCTTATCTTTAGGCTGATATTTGGAGCATGGGTGTGCTCCTCTATGCACTTCTTTGTGGATTCCTTCCATTTGATGATGCAAACGTTGCCCACCTTTACAAGAAGATTCAAAAAGGGGAATATGAGGAACCAAGATGGCTGACACCAGGCAGTCGCCAGCTACTCAAACAGATGCTACAGGTATGTAAAAATGATGTTGTCACTAATTTCCCACAACTTTTTTTTTTTTTTTTTTATGATAAAGTAACATATTGTCAGTTACACTGAATGAGAGGCAACACTGATATCAATGGAAAAAACTTAAAACACAGAAAACCATATTTTTATGTAAAACAGAAAAAATTAGAAGAAGCATGAACAAAAACATGAAGGTTACGTTTTAAATAAAATAAGTCCAAATACTGTTTTGTTTTCACATGAACGATGTAAGAGTCTAAAAGACAAGGAAAAGCATGGCACTTGACCTGAGCTTTTAGACTTCAAAAAATATGCAGTTAGAAAACAGAAAAGAATACAGAACTTTACCTTGGAAAAAATGTACACTTGACACTTTAAACGTTGTCAAGTGCACTGTTGATGTAAATGTGGTTTTGTCAATTTTATGCTCGATAGGATTGGTGATGCAAAAACTTTTGTATGACATCTTCAGGATGGAAATTGCAACATCTCAACTTGTACTTCAGAAAACATGCTATTGCAAAAGGGCAAAAAAGGATGGAATTTGGCCTATGAGAACTTGACAAACTTGCCATTCTATGCATAAGGCTTTCTGGTTATCCAAATGATTTTGTCAGTTTAATTCTCAATTTGCCTTGTACTTAGAAAAGGTGACTCAATAACTTTGTACCACATTCTCTGAATCCTGTTAAATTGGTATCAACTTGTACAACTTGATCA
>WURT03312228.1:0-24686 GCA_009936505.3 Holothuria glaberrima | reverse complement strand
ATTACTGCCAAGTGTAAGCTGTGCTTTCCGAGGGGCTTCGATACGTGCTTGCCTGCAAGTACAGGAATGTCTAGTTTCAAAATGTATTGGGTATTTGGCATTTTTGTAATCTTTAAGGCATAAGACACGCTCCTATTTCACAATATAACAACTTACAAATATATTTTGAGGTTTAATTTGTAGTGTTTGGTATTAAATTAATGTTCTTAACGTAGAGAATATACTGGTACAAGAAAAAAAAGGACACATCATTTTCAGGACCCCTAAAGAAGAATTTAAGGCCATTTGAGGTCAACTAAAGTCCCAATTGTACAAGATATCCCTTGCTATCATGGCTTGCTTAACACATATTTAGTGATTTTGCAGGTTGAAAAAATTTCACAGGGATAAAACATATAGCAAATAATTGGTATGTGAATTGTCGTGATTTATTACCACATTAACAGAATTTGATATCATACCTGCAAAATTAATCTCATTTTTTTCAATGTAATTTTTTTCTTCTGATAATCATGCTTTCGAAATATCTGCTCCACAAGGCCGCAAACAGAGGAACTTCATAATTTAAGGGCACTTTTCTTTGGTTACGTTTCTGTGAATAGTATGAAAATTGTCTTTTACAACGTTATTAATGATTTAGTAGCTTGGGTGTAACATTTCTACCTCTGAAAGTTGTCAAAAAAGCCTCATGTAGATCGTATCATAGGAACGTAAGAAGAAAAAGAGCAATTTCTTCTTCCATTTTCTATTACGCATAGCGACCTCATTCAATCTTTTACATGGATCACCAGACAGAAGGCTAAATTTTCATTACTGTGCTCCCGCCCCATTTTCGATGAGTGGCTTAATACTCAGACGAGCTAAGTTATTTTCCAAATGCAATGGCTAAGCAAAGTCGCCAGCTGTAAGCACCATTAGACTGTTTTTGCCCCCAAATTTGAATTTTCATTGCAAGGGAACATGAGAAAAATAAACTAAGCTCCTCTCTAGCAACAAGTTACACATATGCTCATGTGATTACACTCCTCTATTTCACCTTATGTCTAGACCCTGGATGTTTTGTATATGTAGAGAGGTTGCTGAGACTGAGAGTGAAGCCACCTTTCCTCTTCGCCCCATGTGTAAGCAGGAAATCTAGTTTGGGGATTCAATAGTTTACAGATAATTGTATTCGGTAATCGGACTCTTTGTGTTGATCTCCAGCATAAAGACGGTCACTACTTTTGTAAACAAAAACGTGTTAAAGTGGAAAGATGATATATATAAATAATACCGTTACTTATTAAATTTGATAGATGAATGCTGAACCAGGGAGCTGGAAGAATGTGGGCCCCGGGCTGAACAAATACCGTAATCAGTAAATCATAATATAAGCGTAAACTAAAGACATAGCAATGTACTGTATGAACCTACTACTTACAGAAAGAATTTGAATAGATAATACATCATCTTAGAATCTCACCTGACACAAAGGTTTGGCATCCGCTGTAGTCAGGCCTGCTGCTATGACATGGCCAGGCATAGTAGCGACAGTCTTGTCTAGGAGAGAATCTGCTGCCGTAATAAACAAATTAACATCATTCAACGAATCTGTATAAGGTTTGACACCAAGTGGGTTTAAAATATGTGCATAATTTGTATGAACGTAATCGTCCGTTGCAGCCTTCTCCAGCATTATCATAATGATATTTTGAACCCTTTGGTAGAATGACATCTTTCGTGGTAGACCCAAGTTTGATTCAGCCGTCGTTGCAGGATTTACTGGGTTTCCCATGTTTCGCAGCAAGAGTGGCATTAATGCCGTGGGAACGATAGCAACTCTTTCAATACGAAGATATTCACTCAGAGCCGTGCAACAAGGCCATGTTGCATCAAATATCACTAGATCAAACTTACTGTTTTTCAAAGTCTCTAGAATCGACGGCTGAAACACAAACTGACACTCTCGGGCTTGTTCGCGGACAAATTCAATCATGAAGTTACAGTCCATAAACATGTTCTTACCTTCGAACCCAGCTCTCGTCATCTCATGAAAATATTCCTTTATTGCACCAGAATTAATATCTACAAACACAAAGTTGAATAATTTTGAGTGAACTGGATGTTCGGCTCGGTGCCTCGAGTTATTTCCTAAAAGAAACGTTACCGAATGACTTCGAGCACTCAGTTCTTCTGCAAGAGATGCCGCTACAGAGTAGTGACTACCTTCACCTAGCCCATTAAAGAACAATATATTCGAGGATTGGCCTCTAGAGACGAGAAAACATAGAAAAATTATCACTAGGTATGAACCAAACGATGCAAAGCCTTCCATCGTGTACTACAATATGTTGTTGTTATGCTTTTGTTCAATGAAAAAGTCCTGCAGAAAACACATTTGCGCCCTCGCAAAGTTGTCATGTCAGATTGAAATATCACAATAAAGGGAAGACGAGGTTTAAAGTGTTCCACAGCTGCATAGTTTACAATGTAGTGAAGTTTGTACTTAACTTAAAATCCCGAAAATTAGGAATCGACATTAAACGAGTGAGAAATGGGTAAATCAAGCATCAATCTAAATTTACAATTTTCATATTGAAAAACACACACATATCTACAGGCGGGTGTATACTTTCAAATTTTTATAGGAAATGATTCTAGTTGAACAGTTTTTTTTTTTTATAGTTTTAGGGCGATAAAATGAAGAATGAATTGGTCTTTAAAGCAGGAAGTTGGCCATTGTTGAATGTTTTCGTAATGATCATTTTTATGTTTGGTGGCCCTTCTTAGTAATTTTAGTACTTGAGGTCACGTAGCTGTAAAATATCATACGTACTCATGTGTGCTACTAAGCTCACTTCTTATCACATGTTGTATCGTTGTAATAGAAAATTCAGAGCGATTTTGACTTTCTCTAAACGAAACCATCGAATGTGCGTGGAAACACACACCTTACATACCCAAAAGCTTCTCTTACAACTCATCCCGTTTTGATCATATACACAGTTGATCATCCGCTGAGGGCTATATAATACTTTCACACGGAATTATACCACTACTTTTAGGGATTATTTCAAAGAAGGTGAAGGGATGGGGGCCAATGCACCAGGACAGAACGCAAAACGCGCCCCTAACAACGTGGATTCAAAATAACTTGCAAATGGTGGGCGTTAGAATGATGCATTTATTCTTCCTTAAAGGACACTGGATGGATACTGGACAAAACACAAAAGTCAGTTTTCAGACTTTTAGTGTTATTATTACCCCTTCACTTTTGTTTCCTTGCCAAAGGCCAAAAGAATCTATGCAATCTCGCTGCCGAGTGTATGGTTGTGTATGGGTGTGTGTGTAGGCGCTTGTGTGTATGTGTTTATGATTCTTGGCTTGTAAACAAGGTATCTCAAGATAGCAATAATGGATAATTTTAATACTTGGTATAAAGAATTATTATATTAAGAAAAAGATCCCTGTTGTTTTTGGTGGTGGTCAAAGATCATGCGATAATGATGACGGAAACTTCTCTTCCTCAGTACATACAATCATTATATTAAGAGGATGAAACCTATTGTATTTGGTGAATGTCAAAGGTTTTCTGTGAGAGAAGAAAATAAATTTCGACCAATAAACAAACGGTCGATCACTCCACTTACTCTATAGGTCGTAGCAAAGACTGTACATGATGATCTCTAGGACAACGGACACACAACCTTTTTCTGAGGACTATCTTGACCAAGGCTCAGTAGCAATGCAACTGGTGAATAGGCTTTCATTCAGAGTAAGTAGGCCTACCATGCTAGTTGCCATAGTAACAGCAGACAAGTTCTTGTTGGCGATGTTCTGTACATGTTGTTGAGAATATCCGACCGACCCTTTGTTATGTAATCTCTAACCAAAAATTGTTCAGAATTCCATGTGAGAAATTTACTTAGAACTTGGTCAGATTTATAGTTTTGCACGTATTATGTAGACATCTTCAAACTTTCTAAAGATTTCCTCTAAAAATTGCAAAGATTTTCTGTAGACGTTCCTGTAGACTTGATAAAGATTTCCCCAAGAAAGTCTTCAACTTCAGTGACATTTCAATTTGTCTACCAAATTCTTATACAACTCACAAATTGACTGCACCGATTTTGTTATATGGGATATATTTAAAACTGAAATTTTTTAGGGGCGATAGCAATTCTTTACAGACTAAATTTTAAAAGTTGTTTAGAGAAATATTCTTCAAAAAACTAATTTATAGAAAGCTTTTAATTTTTCTACAGGTATTCTTAAATGTTTTTAGATTTCTACTGAAAGTTCATAACAATTTTAGAGAAATGTATCGGGTAATTCTTTGAAATTTGCTGACAGAATTCTATGGAAGTTTTAGAAGGAACAACGAGATAGGGGTTTAATCAATCAGCATAGATGATTTCAATTTACGGATTGCTAGAGGTGTTACAACTGGCCTTAATTAACGTGATCCTGTTAAGACTACTACTAATATCGTAGACACGGTGTCTCAACAAGGGTAACATTGAGAGATCTTTTACGTAGCATGTAAACACTCCATCTTAAATTCAAGGCCCTACTGCTTTTGGTGAAGTTCAAAGGCCATTTGAAGTATTAGTAATCAAATTGTGAAAACCTTATTAATGTATTATCTCCAAAAGTGTAACATCGAGATATCTTTCACTTACCACGATGATATCTTTAACAAAATCAGGAACATGTGACCATTATTTATTTATCAAAAGCAGAAAAATATAAGGTAACATTTAAGGATTGAAATTAAGTCTAATTATGTTTATGTCATGATGAAAACAGTCACAGTAATCACATTTATTTGAAAAAGCTATGCAAATGGGTCACTGTGGTGGAAAAGGATGTTCTGTGATGGAACTTGGTGAAACTTGTTGATTATGCACCAGTTCCAAAAAGACACCCTCAAATCTTCTACCTTGTAGAAAAACCAACTCATGGAAACTTTCAGTCCCATAACTCCACCCGTTAAATAGTTATATCCCTTTTGAAAAGCGTTGCGCAATATGGTAGTTTTTTTCTGGATAAAGCTAACCATTGCCATTTTATGTGAGTTAGCAGGTCCATTACAATTAATACGAATGAGAAAAAACGCTGAAAAGTTGTATGTGGGTTGATTCCTAACCATATAAACAGAATCTGGTATGAAAACAAAGGTGCCTAATATACTTCTGAAAATACAGGTCTTCAAAAAAGCAGATTTGACTTTCTGAAAGTGATTTTGTCAAACTTTGGGCCCATCTGAGCCAAGTATCAGAAGGTTTATTATTTGTCTTGGCAATATTTGGTTATAGTTCAATACGCAGTTAGCAAGTACAGCCCAAAGTATCTCCAAAATTGAGTTGGTGGGTCCAAAATATTTTGGTCATATAGAAAATATGTAGAAAATGGGCCTTGAACATGGAAACTGTTAAATTAATTCACACGCTTCGTAAGTGTGCCTACAATTTGGCGGAGTTTAAACCAACGAACAAACAACGCTAACATTGCACAAGTTGCGGAAAAATAGTGATCTTGTCATACTGATTCCTAATAAGGGAAACGGCATTGTTATTTTAAACAAATGAATTATATTTCTTAGATGGAGGCTCTATTCAACAACGAATCTAAGTTTCACCGTTTTGATGATGACGCCACCGAGAAGTATAAACGACAACTTAATAATTTACTTCGCAGACTTAAAAAGCAAGGTGCGCTGTCGTCGGAACATATACATCGTGATTCAAGTCTGGCTCGCTCATCAGTCGCCTTAACGGTTTGCCGAAGCTGCACAATGATGACGTCCCACTTCGCCCTATCGTCAGTACTATTGGTGATTTCAATCGTAAATTGGGTAACTTCCTGTCTGACTTATTTAAAGACTTGTGTGTTAATTGCTACACTTCTAGGGATTCGTTCACTCAAGCCCCCGAACTCTCTTACATTCACAGTCCAGATGGACATATTATGGGTAGTATCGATGTCACTCAGTTATTTACGAACGTTCCCTTCTCATTTACAAGGGATATCTTATCTTATCTACAAGGATAAGTTGGTTGACACCAATATTAATCGTGCTGATATGCTAGCATTTCTTATTTCTCCTTCAGTGACCAGTTATTGAAACAGGTGGATGGTGTGGCCATGGGGTCAGCGCTTAGTATCTTTTGCTAACAATTTCATGTGTCACCTTGAAAATTCCTTACTACAGGAGGCACATTTCCACTATTAAAGGCGCTATGTAGATGACTCGTTTATTATCTTGCAAGAACAGGAAACACCTAAGCTTCTGACTGCTTTCAATTCATTCCACCCGAGAACCAAATTGACTTTAGAGATTGAAAAGAGTTGGCATTTACCTTTTCTTGATATCAATATTTTTAGGGCCGTCTGCTGTGGTTTACATACTCCAAATAATCACCACCATTTATAGAAAACCGGCTCATACTGGCATTTACTGCAGCTGGAGATCCTGGTCACCTACTTAATATAAAACGAGTGTTAATAGGGCTCTCCATTGTAGGGCCAGACGTATCTGCTCTACCGATGAACTATTCCACCAAGAACTCAAACATATCCGTAACTGTTTCCTGTGCAATAACAACCCTCTCAATTTTATCAAAAATTTTGAGAGGTTTACCTGTAACTTGCGTTCTAATTTACACGTGGGCCCTGTCCCTCCTAGAGAGGTCGGGAATGAAGGTTCTTCAAAAATTTTTTTTTATCAAACTACCATGTATTGTGGTAGTTTGTCAGACAAGATTGCTAAGTCAATTCACAAGATGTTTAACTGTTTTACCATTTCCGAGTAACAGATTTCGTTTAAATGTTGTAAAGTTGGATCTTTTTCCAGATCAAGGACAAGATCCCTATTTTTCAGCACAGTGGTTGTATTTAATTATCACATTTTATGTGGCGAGCAATCCTACAGGGATAATTACATTGATGAGTCGAAACTTAGACTTCAGGAAAGGTTTATGAAGCGTGTTAATGCCGATCGTTTCAAAGAGTTTAGCTCTATAATTACCCACTGCCAAACGGCCCGCCATGAACTCCCCAGTCCCGATAATGCAAAAGTTCTTGGCGTTGAGAATGCTTAGTACAAGCGGAAAATAATAGAACCCCTATTCATTGAGAATATCCAAACTACCCTCAATAGGAACTCACAGAGTTATCATTATCTTAAACTTTTTTGATTGCTGTCATGCTCTACTACCTTTATCGTCTCTGGTTGTGTTGTCAGTTTGATATTTTCGCCTTGTAATGTGTTTCTTACGAAATATTGGTGTCTGTATTAAATCCACCATGGTTTTCAAACTCATTGCTGTGTTCTCTTTCCTTGTTAGTATATGAACCAACCTCTCTCTCTCTCTCTCCCTCTCTCCCTCTCTCCCTCTCTCCCTCTCTCCCTCTCTCCCTCCCTCCCTCTCTCTCTCTATATATATATGTGTGTGTGTACATACATATATCAAGAAAACAGGATACCATTGCTTTGAAAGACACCATACTTAATGGCAAAAACACTTCAAAAGTACTACTTGCAAAGGCAAATGTGATCATAACTCTTCACGATCATTGACTCATCCTCTACTAAGCTCCAGCTTAAGATTAAAAAAAAGTCTTTCACATCAGCTGCTATATTCTATCTGGCGTACTGTAGACTATAATCATTCGTTCTTGTTGTACCTGATAGTGCAAGCTGCGCTTGCGAAACATGCCGTACAGTTCAATAACAGTAAAGCAGGGGTAGGCGGTGCCACCATCTGACGTCACAGAACGGTTTCTACTGCTTTGGCTCAAAATATGACCCAACTTCATCAGTAGCGAACGGTTGAAAAGGTTTTGTAATTAATCAACATTGTCTCATGTGTGGACAACATGGAAAAAGTAACAACTGAGTAATTTCTCGCAGATCCCATAGAATGTCGCTTTTGGGAGCGCAACTTACACTTATTATAGGGGCTTTACATTAGCCGTGAAAAGATCTTGGGGAATACATATTTGTAGGGTGAATTAAATGCCATTTATTTTTATGGCCCGTTCATAACATGATAATTTTAATATGTATGCCGTAGACTGTAACAATTCCCGGCGGGGGTCGCCTTTATTGCCAGTAGTGTAGAAAAGAATTTAGCAGTAAAATTCTGCATTCTCTCCACAGTAAATTCGGTTTACATGAGAAAAAGATCCTACGAGATACAACATTTGCGACAAAATTCTATAATTCCTTTAAACATTATATGCAGGATTTTAAGATCGTCGTTCTCAAGAAGTCTAATCCCTCTGGTGAAATCAACCGAGGGTTAGGTGTTGTTCTCTCAACGCAACCCTTTCAAATTTTATAGGGAGAGTTAGAAAACAACACAATCTCGTAGGGTTCCCATAAGGCGTAAGGTTATGAACTTTATAGATTCGGAGCCTTAATTTGATAGGCTCGGGTTATGAGTCTTTATTACTATCGAGAAATTAATCTTGAGGTACTTAGGGATTCTTTCGCCATTCCAAAGGTTATGGGCGATTTATGACTACGTATAGTCTATATTTTCTCTATTGGCAAGATAATGACACTAAGGTAACTCTATAGTTAGACTTTTCAGCCCTTTAGAGGTTGTTTCCTCTGTATCAGATGAGTCTTTATAGACTGGGGATGCTGGGATATCTGGAATGAGATTCTTCATTTTTGAAACTGATGTAGAGGTATCGGAGAGAAGGTCTCTTACAATGTCATTTGCACCTGAAAGAGAATACCTTTAAATTCTGTCTCCTGTTTGGTCAGTTTTAGTGGCGCCAAAACTGCCGTGTAGTGATGTGTCAAGATCATGCAAAGTTTTGCTAGTTTGAAAGGTTCTTTTTGAAATTACATACTTTTAGATCTCCTCCTTAAGGTAGGAAAGGACTTAAATATTTAGTCCTTATGTTAACGTCAGAGATTTCGCAGAGGAATTCTCGGTGTATCTAACCTACGTCCCAATTTTTCGAAGAGGAAATTATCCTTGAGGAATCTGTCCCTGTCCTCCGGGGACGTTAGTAGCTAGGTAAATAGTTTAACATAGTTACCAAACGGCGTACCATTACTGAAATAAATTACGTTAAATGGAATTGAAAAGAAGTGAACCTTAAAAGTTCACGTTCTGAAATCCTTAAAGACATAGACTCGTCACTCCAAAGTATATTTTTCGTGTGGTGATATCAAAATTCTCAGTTGGTGACTACTTTTTGATTGACAGCAAAGTTTGAAAATTCAAAAGATGCAGGGTAGCACACATTCCACAAAATGCAGAGAGGGTGCTTGGATTACATATTATAGACTTGTATGCTCACTAGGACATAGCCTTAGGCAATAAAATAGGCTTGTGCCTGCACAAGTAGGAACATTATACAGTCATGGGAGGAGCTACAAGTTGCATAGTTGGGAGAATTGGAACTATCTGGGATGATGAGAATTGTCCTTTAAAATTTTTCATAAAATTTTGGTTAATTTTCTTTGCAGTAAGTCTTTGTGTCTATTGCAAAATACTTTTCCTTCTTTCAACTAAACATTCAGTAATAGTAGTTTTTCGTCAGCATTTACTCAGAAGACGGACCCGAAAGAATCCCCCCGAAAAAGGAAGATGAGCAAAAAGACAATTTGTAAGTAAATAAATATGATAAATGTAACTAACTGAATAAAATTACCCTCACAACGTGTTTAGGTAGTTGTAACAACGTTACAAAATATTGAACAGGAAAAAAGCAAAATGTTCAGAACCCACTTAAACTTTGAGACAGGGACTGCGCAACCCCTCCAGTCCAGTTTAGTGGTCTGGGCCAGAATTTGACATTCCCCATTTAACAGTGGCGTCGCCAGACTTTGGTATGGGGGTTGGGGCAACGATGATGTCGTAATGCTACCTCAGTTTAACTTCCACCTTTGTGCCCTGCGTTTGTGTACAACAATGGGGATTCTTCTTTTGACACGACATAAAGGGAGGGGTCTAAGGGGAGGGGTGTCCGTCTCCCCTTTGAGAAATTTTTGTTAATTTAAGGTTGATTAGACACAAAATGGTCACGGTGCTATCTTTTGGATATTTTTGGAGCTGATCATATATAACTGGAAAATGTCCAAAATTTAGTGAATTCTAATTTTTGGTAAGGTGGAAGAGGAGACAATGCTGTCTAAGAGAAGAATACGTTGTCAGCAAACTTCCTGAAGCCTCCGCCTCTAAGGCTGGCAGGTGCCTGTGTAGGGCCTCCCAGGGAAAGTTCTGGATCATACATAAAATGGGGGAAATGACATAATGTGACGTAGCAAGGATTTTTCTAACGGGTTGCTACGCAGTATATTGTGCCATCGCCGTCCTGGGGAAGGGGATGTCCCCCTCCCCTTTGATTTTTTTTTAAAATTAGGTGTCCCTACATGCGATTTGGTGCCACATATGGTAACTTTGAAGTAAAATTTTCTATTAAAGAATTTTACGTATTTGAGGTACTAAAAAAAAACGGCATTAGGGGGGGGGGGGGGGAGATGGCTCAGTGGACTCCTAAATAAACCACTGAATACTTATTACGTGACATCCAAATCATAATATAGAGTATGATGCCGAGCACTTTACAACTATCGTATTTTTACTAAGTTTGAATTAAAATCCAGACGAACAGCAAGCTTTCAGCAATGGGGAATGAGCGGGAGGGAGACATGCCGGAAGGTGAAATTAGGCCTCCCTGATAGGTATAGCAAAAGGGGTGAAGGACTAACAAGCACGTTCCAGAATGCTTTTTCCTCGTAAGTGTTTCAACAACCACCATCTATACCGATAATGGCTTCTTCCGAAGCGCTCGGTAAAAATTTCTGAAAAAAGTATTACGGCAAAAATACGAACTCTCAAATTCCAACCTTCCACATCATGTTACAAATTAGATTGAAAGATCCCTTATTGATACAAGGCCCCTACAGATGTCTGGAGGTGAATCTCCGTTTTTTGAAATTGTTGTAATCAAAATAGTACTGGTAGCATGAAATATTACCTTCATAATGTTCATGAGATGGAATGCAATTCGCGGAAAGCCCCCGAAAGTTTTAGTTAAATAAGATTTCCATGACAAACCCTGCATTCAGAATCTGCATCGAGACACTTTCAATTGCCGAACAAACATATGCACGCCACTCAAAAAGCCAGTCTCTTACAGGGTAATTCCTACTAAACAGCTTTGGACTTTTGCTGCTGTGCATCTCAGGGAGTTGCTATCGGAAGATACTGTTAATAATTACAACATCGTGGTAAGGTTTGAAGCGCGCGGAGAGCGCGAAAATTTTGATAGTTTGCGAAGGATTTGCGAAAGTTCTGATAGTATGAGAAACATTTGTGATAGAAAATGATTACAACAGATCCATCACTCGGTCGAAAACACACCTCACCCTATCCCCACAGAACTCTTACTATGGAGCAAGAGGCAACGTTCAACAGTGGTTTAAAGCTATCTTTCTCACAAACAACAATTTGTTTCAACCAGCAATGTGAATTCTCAATACTGTGATATCAGTTATGGTGTGCCTCAAGGGTCTATCCTGGGAACATTAATTTTCATTATTTATGCTAATGAATTTAATGTGTGGTACACCATAGTTAATCTTTAGTTAATCTTTAACCTTTTATACGCATTGCGAGTGATGAACAATTCAAAGTTTTAAAAAAGATCTTCCGACCTGTCATCAAAATTTACGCTTAAGATAATTCTAGCAGCAGACTTCTGTACTCGACTGGGTCCATGGGCATAGCTAGCATTTTTTGTACCCAAACTAAACTACAGTGTCCCAAGAGGGGTAAGATATATCAATGATAGAACAGTAACTTTCACGGAAACCTTTGATCTTAATATCCATGTTGATGACCCTGGTCAGAATGACGTACCGGTATCCCTTTACTTGGATGTGCTTTCTGAACATGGTTTTCACTAATTTATAAATAAGGCTTCTAATAGTTCTGGTCATGTTCTTGACCAAGTCATTTGTCGGACCGAGGACAACCTGTCAATGAAATGTATTACTTTCCCCACACACGCATGTTTCGGATGATCATATGATTGAATGTTCCGTTAACAAGATAAAGCTAACAACTGAAAGGATAGCAGTTAACTAAAAGAAATTTTAAGGACCTTATTTGGAGGTTTTAAATACTGAAGGATTTAGAGCAGGAAGTTCATGCTCTTGTCAACATGAATGATTCAAATGAACAACCTATTGAATATTCTGTGAGGTTAAAACAATTTTTGATAAAAACTGCCCAGAACAGACGTGGTTTCACAGAATAACTAAATGTCCCAAATTGTTTAATGATGAGGTGAGATCAGCTAGGCGTGAACGTAGAAGACTTGAGCGCAAGTGGGGAAAGACGCCGAGAGATTCGGATTATTTTATTTATGCTAAACAGAACAAGCTTGTAAATAAACTTATCACAAGTTCAAAAAAGTGTACTTTAAAGGGATACTTCAAAATGCTGACTGTAAGATCATGTATACGACATTGAAATCTCTTCTCAATAACTCTTTACCATAGTTTTAACTTTGCGATTTTTTCACCGAGAAAGTGTCGACGATAAGATTGGACCTAGACAGTGGAGGTTTGATGAAGAATACCCTCCCTTTAACATCAAATGTGCAATATCAGGGTTTAAATGATGACACATTTACATCTAGTTCTCAAACTGTCAAAAGATGTATGATAATTCTTCTGCAAAGATAACGGTTACTGCTATGTGCAATAATGGTGGCAATCGACTACTAAATTTCCGTCGTGTTGATGATACTGAGGTTCGTGAGCTCATTGCTAAGATACCTAATAAGTCCGGTTCTATGATCCCCTACCCACTTGGTTGTTCAAGGAGTGTTCTGAAATCACGACGCCTGTTATCGTGATGCCATAACTACGCCCATTATTAAACAGCCCAGTCTGAACACAGATAAACTCCACAATTACCGCCCTGTGTCTAACCTCCCTACCCTCTTTAAAATTCTTGAATACCCTACTATAGCCAGACTTAATGAGCATTTAAATTTTGAGGGTCTGAATGACATGTTTCAGTCTGCTTATAAACCTTCACATAGTTCGGAGACAGCTTCGTGTCAAGAATGATAACTGAATTGGGTCAAGGTAGAGTTGTTTTATAGTTGTATTGTTACTTTTATCGGCAGCCTTTGATGCAATCGATCACAGTATTCTATTTAAAAGTTTCAAAATGAGTACAGTATCAAGGGTAGTTCTTTAGATTAGTTTCGTTCTTATTTAAGTGACCGTATAGTAGCAGAGTATGTGTTTCTGTCTGTTCATCCTCTCACTCATTAAATTGTGGTGTTTCCCAGGGATCGATTGCAGGTCCACCAGTCTTCGCGGCTTACTTGAAGCCTGTGATTCATTTAATCAATCGTTTTAATGTTTCCTCTCATATTTATGCTGACGACATCCAGCTTTATGTTAGTTTTAACTTGTCCATGATGATAGGGAAGCTGTTCTTGCGCGCCTTACTATCCTCCACCATACATGGAGTGAAATATAAATTTTCATTCAAGTAGGCTAAGAGTCCCGCCCGTAGGAGACCACCCGCATCGCTTGTGCAAAATAGTATAACAAGCATAAACTTCTGACCTTTGTTTTAATAAAGTTTGCAATTATTTGCATGTTTGTCTTCCTACTTCCTTGTGCATGTATGTAGAAGGATGTATTTACCATTAGGAAGAGACAGTAAACATATTATTGCTTTTTCCCCAGCATAAGAACGCCTTGTAGCAATGTGACTATCTGTATTGGCCTTGCGACATTATTATTAAAATATGTTTTAGAAAAGTACCGACATCTCTGAATAGCAGAAAGTACATACCACTTGAGAGAGCCGGGATTGTTCGCGCTCTTTCTCACGCATATGCGCACTTTGAGACTATCTTGAGTGGGCTTGTGACATCATTCTGTCAGTGTCTGTGTTGTGTTCCCTTACTCCTAGCGGAGCTCTATAGTTCCCTGCACTACTAAGGGAATCTCGCGACAAATGAAAGATTCCTCTTACCAAGAAAAAAAATCAATATCACGGCCTGTTACCTAGCCACCAAATAAATTCGAATAATTTAGTGAACACATAATATGAAAAAGTGATGTTTTTTAAGACTCCAGAAACTAAGTTACGTCTTGTTTCAGTCAGATCCACACCCGTTCAAACTATGTTTATGACTTCCCAGAGTACAGATATACCGTGTAACTTCATTGCTCAAAGTCATGGTTACGGATGAAATGGACTCTGTGCCTGCACGTACGTGGTGTATGTGTTAGACTTGGTGTAAGTGCACGATTGTGCCCGTTACACTTTAAAAGTTACTAGTTATAGTTACAGTTATTTCTATAAAATGAACTAGTTCCTAGCTGGAGTTGCAACAGAACTCCCTGTTCCTAGTTACTAAGTTGAAAAAATGACTTGTTACAGTTACTTTTGACTGAAAAGTAACTAGTTTCCTTTCAAATGTAACAAGTTACTTTAACTTGAATATCCGGTATCTCGTAGAGGCGGGGGGTGGGGTGGCAACAGCTACTGCTATGACGGGACACATGGTAATGCAGCCACATCCTTCCTTGTACCCGATAGTAAGTTGGTGATACAAACGGGTCTCAATGATCCCGCTTGATTTTTACTATGGATACTGTGAACACATGCTTTCAGCCCCCATACTGGAGCGAATTAGAATACTGTGTCGTAACTCATTTAGACTAACTGTTAGACGAAACATGGTGACAATCAAGTGTTTCATTTACGACAGCATTATTTTGAATGAGGGATCTTTACAACCCTACACCGCATAACTAAGAGAGTCTGACGGATTTTATATAAGATCGGTGTTATTGTAGTGTTCAAATCAGTTCTCCAAGGAAACATTGAATATATAATAGCACGATATGGGCTAAACCAATAAAAGTTTAAATAACCAAGGTCTAAGTTGGACTAAGACAAGTTGTACAGTGCAAATGTTGAGAGGGGTAATATACACATAAAGTTAGGACACCACAGTTGACTTTCTATGCTTCAAGCCATTTGACCATCTTATTTCATGTTAACCTTTAGTTAAACTTACAGTTATTTTAGTGTAATGATTTATTGACATT
This sequence comes from Holothuria glaberrima, assembly GCA_009936505.3. Taxonomy (NCBI): domain Eukaryota; kingdom Metazoa; phylum Echinodermata; class Holothuroidea; order Aspidochirotida; family Holothuriidae; genus Holothuria; species Holothuria glaberrima. The sequence continues at coordinate 9,586 of WURT03312228.1, read as the reverse complement.
TCCAGAAAGTGGCAAAACTTAAACTGATACCGTTGCTTTATTAACTAAGGGTTCCAACCAGGTTTTACAATACGCATGAAAAGAGAAGCATGGTGCCATTTTACAGAGTCCTCACGCTAGAGTCCATGTTCGAGTCCCTGATGCTATAGGTTCTGAAGTGGTCTGTACTGGCTCAGTGGGAAGTTCTGAAATCGGAATTAGATCGAAATGGGCTGTAACTCGAAGCAGATCCGAGTCTACAAAAGTGAAGAGTACTCTAAGATTAATGGAAGGTCTATTGTTATTGGTGCAAAGTGGAAACCGTGAAGGACCACACACACACAATCAAATGATAACCGTAGTGGAGAGAGCCGGACTGTAAGATTGACTCATAGCAATGACTCATAACAATGACATTACTGATAAAACAGGTACATCAAAAGGTAGTATAAAACAGTATAAAAACCATAATCTATAGACAGATAGATGTACATGATCACATAGAAAAGTCCCGAAATAAGAGCCAATAGTATCAGACCTAGCTGAGACTCGAGGGGTATAGGACTCGGAACTGGCCTGAAACTGGGCTACCGAAATAGGACTCTTATTAGACGGTGGATCCATTTACAGTCTTTAAGCCACAAGAGGCGATGATTAAAACATGGTTTCTTAAAGGTGGCTCTCTTGTTTGTTAGTCACCGTTTCTCATGTGTACTCTCCTCCAGTAGCGGATATTTGTGTGGAAAATGTGTGTGTGTAGGGGGGGGGGAGGGGCTTAATGGAGACACTTGACGCTAAAGTTACTGAAAAAGTGAAATTCAATGGAAACATTTCAAAGAAGTGAAGGATACCTCCCTCATCCTTCCCGTGATTTCCGTCTATGCTCTCCTCACTTTGTTTTTCAAAGCTGAGAAAAAGTTTACAAAAATCAAATTTTCGTAAGGTCACAGATGAAGGGAAAAATACAAGAGAATTGTTGAGTATATATTGAACGTCTTTCCTCCTTAGCGGGAATGATCATTGAGTCCTGGGCGTGGTAGCGAATCGGCTACAGCAGTATGGAGTCTTGACCTAAGGTGTTGTTTTTAATTGACCACTACAGTTGACAAGCCAAGAAAGTACACGGAGAACAAGCGTAGATTCCAATAATTCTGTACTGAAGTCCTGAAACTGGGTGTTCCTTTACTAAGTTTTAAGAAGAAAACAATTTCTCAGAGAAAATCAGCATGCAAATAAAAATAACTTCGCACTAAGTTAGACAAATATCGAAGAAACCTAACATGGACCACTGTAGTGCATAGGCACAGGGTTTAAGTTATCGCCGCTGAAGGGCGATGGCCGAACCCTGCTTATACGAGATAGAGAACTCCTCTGTGTGTTTCTAAACACTCTGAAAATGATTCTCTCCCTGGGTGCTATTAATTCGTACATTTTATACCAGGCTGAATACAACAGACTGAGGGTAAGCATCATAGGCTATTGATACAAGTCATGGGCGCCTGAATTTATGAAGAGAACATGAATACATTTGCATTTAATAATGAAAGTCGTGACCCGAAAATGACCCATGTATGCTTTCATTGAAAAATGAAAAGTTTCGCAACGTTTCATAACACTGGTGAACATTACGTAATGAATTATGCATAAGCCAGGGATAATCTACGTGGAGGGACGATGCTCTACAGGGGTATGGAAGAAATCCCTTAATCCTGACATAATATACAAGTCTGATCCCATTAGAATAGAGAGTAGCTTAGCGGAGCCACCCCACATAAACCCATGAGCTCTACTTAATCTCGAGGCTCTCCGCACGACCTTGCCCTTTAAAGGTACTCTACTTTCCCAAGCGTAACACTATCTTACAACGAATTCCATAACATAAAAATGAGCATGGACATTAAGTACGGTTTTGTTTTATTATAACTCGGTACCCCTATACTACGGGGATTTTCCGGGGCAATCGTGAAAATGGGGTTGTCCTGATAAAAATCGTGAGGGTGGAAAGTGTCCATTGGGAGTTGTCCTGAAACCCTCTGATTCAGGATTTTGTCAAATATACAATGTCTACGCAATATATTAACCACGGGTTTGCAACTTTCAAACTTACTGGGGGGGGGGGGTGGACGTTTATGCGTTAGTATGACCTATTGAGGGACTGGATCTGGGCGGGAAATTGAACCATTCAGGACAAACTACAAGGATGGATCTTCTGTTTGAGAAATTGATGCGTGCTTATGAAACTGTTCATAAGGTGTGTAAACTTTACTTCAGACTCTGCAGGCATGAAATCAAAATTAGAAGAATTAAATTTTGGACATTTTTAGGAGCCTAAACGTCAAACATGACGACTTTACTATAGACTGTCAAAACCGTTTCATGACATCTATTTTCTCGATAGTTTACAAGCGTGATTCAAAAAGAAAGTGATTTTGGATTAGTGAGTCCTACATAGAACAACTCCTGAACCTTTCTGTATTTATATTACGATCACTCTATTCATTATGGGTGCTGTTTATTGTCAAAATCAACTACACGTGCAGCCTCTGATAGGGAGATTCTAGGGTAAGGAAGCCACTCACCAAGGACCTTTGAAAGATTGCAAACATTTCACCTGATTATTCATGTTAATGGTCATCTGATCAGAAAGAATTTCAACTCCACTTCATGGTCAAATAGCAACAGTGGTGGCGCTAGAAGAGGGGGCATACTCCTCGTCGGGGAATGCTGGCTCCTCCGTGGGGGAATTTCGACAGTTTCGTCGGGGAGTCTTAGTCGATAGGATAAAGTATGCAGTCCCCGACGGCGACTAGTCTCCCAGGCGGTTCACCTGTTTTTTGCTCTCAAGAGGACAGTTTCTCTAATTAGAACCCAACATTTTCGGCACGCTACGCGCGCTGTTCAGTCACTCCAATTTCGTTAATATTCCATTCCACATAGGTAGGCAGAACAAGTCCTGTCCACATTACCAAGTAACAAGAAGGCAAAGTACACAGTTTGTAGAGTTCGTAAATTTGGTCCCATATTCGCAAAGCCTAGTTGTTGTTCTCTTGTGTTTGTAAGGAGGTACGGTCAGTTGGTGAGCGACTCACGAAGCAAAATTAGGCTATATATTTAATCAGGTAGTCCAGATGATTTCGATACAATGTATGTTATCCCCGACATGCTCTACACCCCTATAGTTTTTCTTTCTCCTTTTTGTTCTTAATTAAAACATAATTTGTTTGTACAAGCCTACCAAAATTTTTCTCGCGCTTTGCAATTTCACGTTTCAGACTCAAAAGAACACTGTCAGTGCGCAACTCGACTCTTAAAGTATTAAGGGATATTATGCAAAATATGTCCTGCAATGGTGTGGGATTCTTAGGTTTCATTTTATCCTCTTCTCACCATCCCTCTTCATAGGGCTGTCGGAACTTGGGTCGCTGTAATAGACCTCCCCCTTTGGTCATCCATGGTCGGGTTACTTATTTTGATTTAAACAAGGGTCCTTTCTGCAATAAAATCCAACATTTTTGGGACGTTTTGCCCACTCTTCCTCAGTTCCGTTACTTATAGCCAAATATAGTACACGGCTCTTTCCACCTTTTCAAGTTACTAAATAAGTAGAATACATAGAAGATCTTACAAGGGAAAACCAGAAATTACTAAGAGCAACATTGGATCTACCCAGAGTCAGAAGTGCATGGGCCAAAGATGGTATCATCTTTGCACTATTGAAAAAGATGGGAACGTCATTGTTCAGAGAATAAAGAGTATAGATGATTTAAAACAACTATAGATTTGTTCAAAATGGCAGACTTCACCATCGTCGATCTGCTACAACCATCATACGTTCATCACAGATCCTGCACACTTTGTATTATAACAAGTGGCAATCATATTTATTGCCTACTGTAAGTACAATGCTTCCACTAGACAACGGAAACCAGCTTGTGTTGCAATGCAGATCTCTACTGCCAGTAATCACTTCATTTATTCCACATCAAGTACGTACAGATTATGCATAGCTATCTTTTCATTATCATCGCTTAATTATTTTCCTATTCATTGACAACATCACCAGATCTATGGAAACCAGTTTGACATTGTCGCCAACTGTGTAGCTGTTCTTCTATTTGGTTTTGATTTTTGGAAATTCTTTTGTTTTGTTTGTTTTGTGTTCTTTCTTCTTTATGGCTTCTACTTTGGGCACTTCTTGTAATGGAAGTGCTTCTTTTGATAATGGTTCTTTAGGGGGTAATCCGGTTACAAATGAAACCATCATCTGTTATGGCGGAATGAATTCAGTGTGTTTCCTTGTGATGATATTTTCAACGTTTCTGATGCCAGTGATGACAGAAATGAGTTTGATTTGAGTGAAAAGATTTTGTACAACAGGCAGATGATTGATGAGCTTAGTGAAAATGCGAATGCCACTTATTGTAATACCGATGAGGTTTAAGAACTCCCAAGAGGTTATTTTAATATCTTTCAAATGAATAGTCGTAACCTTTCTAAAAACTTTGATGCAATTATTCATTATATCTCCTTACTAAACTATGATTGTGATGCTAAAGGGTTCACAGAAACTTGTTTCAGTGAAATTATTTCTCCCCTCATTAAAATGGATGGTTACAATGTGGTGGAGAGCCATCGGCGAATCAAAAAAGGAGGAAGGGTAGCTTTTTTGATTCAGGTTTGCTTCATGTTTGATCGTCGCGATGATATTTCTATTTTTAATGAAAAGATAGAAAGCATATTCATTAAATTACGCAATCAAACAACGTGTCATAAAACCATTCTAGGGGTGGTGTACCGCCCTCCAAGTGGTAAATAAACTTTGTTCAATGATTGTTTGTTTAATATCATTGATAAAATTTCGTCTGAAGCTAAGTATTCTTTTATTATGGGTGATTGCAATGTTGACCTATGCAAATCAGAATCAGTTGATTTTCTTAACAATTTATCTTCTTCCGGCTTTGTTCCAACAATTAACAGGTCGACCAGAATTACGAATACTAGTATATCTTCAATTGACAATGTTCTTACTAATGTAAACAGCATCGATAGTAATGTTAACATTGTTTCTTCTGATATTCTTTTACGTGATAAAACAGACCATCTTCCTATCTTTGTAAATGCTGACTACAAAATGCCACCGGCTCACTAATGAGAGTATGTCACCTTCGTTTGATAGGAATTACAGTCCTAATAGCATCGAGAATTCCGTGTCTCGTATTTCCAATGTAAACTGGGATCGTGTGTATCAATCACATGATGCAAATGTTTCTTTCAATATTGTCAGTGATATGTTTAATAGCATCTACTGTGACTGTTCTCCCTTTGTTAGTGTGAAATAAAGGCAGAAAAAAAAAACAAGTTTGAATTACCTCAGGGATTTTGATATCTATTAAACGTAAAACCAAACTTTACAAGCAGTATTTGAGGTCACCTACGTAAGACAATATGATAACTTACCGTCAGTATCTTAACAACCTTAATCATGTAATGCGTATTGCAAAAGGAAAACATTATCATGATATTTTTCACAATGATTCAAAACTTATGTGGAAACATATCAATGACATTATACACAAAGGTAAAAAAAATTCCAGCTATCCTGACTATCTCATTAAGAATAACAGCCTGAGTTGTAAACGATCGACGTAGTATGGCAAATCCTTTCAACAGCTTGGTTTGTTAATCTAGGGCCGTCTCTTGCCGAAAATATACCAAACTGTGTAACTAAAAGTAGTTATGATCATATCTCGTAGATGTCCTGGACAACTAAAACAAAGATGCGGCTAAGAAAGAGACTTCCATTGGAATTTTTCTTGATCTGTCCAAGGCCTTTGATACAATTGACAATGACAACATCCTCCTCACTAAATTATCTTATTATGGTTTCAGAAGAGTGTCTTTTAGCTGGATCAAAAGTTACCTTTCTAACAGAGAACAATTTACTTCTCTTAATGGCGTTAACTCTTGACCTTATGGAGGTAAAATATGGTGTTCTATAGGGTTCTATTCTTGGACCTCTTTTTTTCTTAATTTATGTAAATGATATTTCCATGTTTTGAGTTCCCTTGTTTGGGTCAAATAAAGTGTTATTCTGTTCTGTTGTTCTGTTCTGTTCTGTTCTGTTCTGTTCTATTCTATTCTATTGTTTCAAAAAATGCTTCACTTGTATTGTTTGCTAACGATACATATATTTTTCAGCAACTCTGATCCACAGCGTCTGGAAGAGCTAGTGTGCGGTGAACTTAAGCTCTATTTTGCTTGGTTCACTGTGAATAAGCTTTCCCTAAATGTGGCAAAAACAAACTTCATTATTTTAATAATGCCACCCTCAACAGGGGTCACGAGTTTAAAGTTTCTATCGATGGTAATTGCTTAAAACGTGTGGAAAATGTAAAATTTCTGGGATTCATATTGATTCAAAGCTTTCATGGAATGAGCATGTGTGAAATATCTCGTCCCAGATCGCTAAAGTTGTCGGTATATTTGGAAGGCTTAAGTATATCGTACCTAGAAATGCTCTTCGTTCAATTTGTCTCGCCTTAATCTATCCTCATTTTAGCTATTGTTCAAGTGCTTGGTCTAGTACAAATAGATCTATTAGAAACATAACTTGCTCCAAATCACGTGACAATACTAGTTCCTTGTTCAAGTCACTCAACCTACTGAAACTTACTGATAACTTTAACACCGACATTGCCACATTCACTAACCGAGCGTTACACGACCTGCTGCCCGGTCAATTTTCAAACTGTTTTTCATACAACTATTCAGTTTATGATCACAACACTCGACAATCTGCACCCCTACATCAGGACTATACTCAAAGTTCTATACAACAAATTCCCTCCCGTCTTCTGTCATAGCTATACAAAGCACCAAATCCTTTAGGAAAAGCATTCACGTACTTATATCCAAGACTATTACTGGTACTGCACTGAGTTCATTCCGTGTATACTTCTAATCACCACATTTTGCTTCTGTAATTCTCTTGTCTGTGGTGGGTTGGGGTGGGAATAGGGATGAGTTTTTTTTTCGTCGGGGTAGATCTTTCTCTTCTTTTGACCTTTCTCTGTGTTTTTGATCATTTGTGTTTTTTTTTTCTTTTTGCTACTGTCGAAGCAATTTGTTGTTTGCTTGTTTGTAGTTTTGTTTTCTCTCTTTTTATGTACAGGGAGTGCACGTTCTCAAGCCTTCTGGGGTTTTTGTGTACTTCCTTTCGCTTATGTATGTACATTAATTCCTACGTAAAAGTTATATTCTTTCTTTGCATGTTTACATGAAAAGCGGAAAAACAATAAACGAGACGAAACGAATCATAGGTCTATGTTAATGTCGGGAATTTCATCTCATCTCGCTAAACCTAGTTGATGCGGGACGGCTATAGTGACTCGAAGAGGGAAGCACAATGTAAGTTAGGGCCGATAGGGCCAATCTGACCGGATAATTGACCTATATAAACTTCAAATAAGTGCAGATTCTTTTGGTGTAGGCTTACCCAGAAATTTTTCGCGCGCTTCACGCGCTTTGCAGTTTCAAAATTTAGATTCCGAGAAAATATTAAATTAGCCCCCAAACTATTTTTCTCAAGTAAATACAAATTTTATGCAGTATATGAAAGTGGTATGGTATAGTACACAGTTTTTTTCTCAACTTCTCCCTCACCAACTCCTCGACGGCATCGGGGACTGTCGGGCTTTGGGTCCCTGCCCCCGTCGAGGAGTCTGACACCCGTTGGGCAAATTCTGACGCCACCCTGAATAACAAGGACATTTAGTAAAACAGAAAAGAAAAGAGAGCCGGAGCGGGCGACGGTTACACATAGCTGATCTATGTGGAACACTACCGTTGGTCGGCGTGTAGCGTAATTTGTTACTAAAATGCCTCCACAAAATGCCAATATAATGAATGCCCTTTGACCAATTCGTCTACCTAAGCTTTAAGAATAATAAATGTTAAATCATGTTATATGAAAAACATGTTCAGCAAAGCAGTAAAAAGCTGAAAAGGGCGCCAACAGTCCATCTGAGTCTAGGAGAGGGTTAGAGCTGTGAACAGGTGTTCTTTTTTGTCTGTGTCAGTTTGTCCCACATCCGGTTTTCTGGTTGGTTAAGTATTTTCCAAATTTGGCCGAGTTTGTTAAAAAAAACGTAAAACCCAATTTAATCAGGTTTCATGTAGTACTAAAAAAATAAAATTTTCAGATAAAAAACACCCAAGATGGAAAATTCAACTTTCATATAGGAAGAGAAATGATGTCACGGTATTACTAATTCATTTCACAGTTTTGCTAAAAGGAAGAAACCTGTTATGCTCGTAAAATGATCATGACTTGTTGATCACAACTGGCTGAAGCATGGAGGTAGCTCCATGGTTGAAGGGTTATGAAAGTATCGCAAGTTATCCATCTGGTTTTATTATCTACAGGTCATACCGGTAATTCCTGGTACTGTCTTCCAAAGATGAAAGTGACAATTTCACCGGGATTATCGACTTCCCTCTACTTTCAGTTCTGTAAAAAATCTAAGAAGTGCAAACATGATAGCAATAAGATACATGACCGGGCAATATTGAGCGTCTGATTGCTTAGTTTAAAACCTGAGGGGTTTATTGTTCAAATGGTCAATGACTTTGCATAGAAGCTTGCAAGTTATCGCTAACCTGAGTTAAGCCTCGAGCAGAAGAAGTTCATGACAAAGATACGGGACCTATTCAAGTAGTATAGGCACGGCGACATCATATGCCATGTGTTTTATGAATGCTCGGAACCTATGTTTTAAATAAGGGCTAGTAAACACTTTTAAAAATGAAATAAACAAAGGCCCTGAAAATATTTTATTACTTATTCTTCACGTCTTAATGTTAAGTGAAACATTTCCACGTATTGTAATTCTCTTAGCTTGACCCTTCAAGGACCTTCCCGAATTGTTCAGAAGTCTGGTGGTCTCAAATCGCGTCTTTTGACATATCATAGTCTGCCTATGGCAGTTGGAAAAGCGCTGTAAATTTTGAACAGTCTGTATTCCGTATTTATTTTTATCAATGCTGGATCTCCACGTCTGGACCTCTATTATACTGGAATGACCTTTGAGCCCAGCCATAAAAATGGAGAAAACACACCAAAGACACAGCGTTGCTCTAAGCCTTCCAAATTCACAATACTGAGTTGTGGTGTTAACGTGTGCCCTTTTCCTTAGGGTTAGGGTTAAGGGGTTAGGGTTAGGGGTTTGGGATAGGCGCCTAAACCGCAACAGCAGGTGTTGACAAGCCACAGTAAAAGTTTGGTGGCGAGAACATTTTCACAAAAGGAACGAGAGACTTTCTCCGAAGGGTAGAATTTCGAGCTGTTTTTAGCTTCTAGTTCCTTGTGAGAAGCAGGTATTTGAACACGCTGGGTATCGGAAGAAAGCCCTTTTCCAGGGCTTATCTAGCCTAGAAAATTTGAACGAAAACGGTGGAGAGACGGAGGAGTGAGAGGCGAAAAAAGAAAATTGGGGAAGTAACCCACTTTACGAATTTTTTAATTAATTAAGTATTTTCAAAGGCAAGAACTTTGAAACCCACGGGCGGCTGGACACCAAAGTCTATACAAAGCCTACAGAAACCTATC
>WURT03312117.1:0-24690 GCA_009936505.3 Holothuria glaberrima | reverse complement strand
ATCGTCATCGTCATCGTCATCGTCATCGTCATCATCATCATCATCATCATCATCATCATCATCATCATCATCATCATATTATATTTAGTATAGTTATTTCTACCTACTCTTTTCAGTAAAGGCTGTAAACTACACTGTATTTTCCCTTTTATCAGTTTACGGTACCGTACTAAGTAAAGGTTATGATTATAGTTGAAACACATACGCCTTGAATTTGTCAGTTTCATACTTTACTTTATCATTTATCGCCAGGGAAGGGTGGGGGAGTGTGAAAGCATTATATTCTACTGATTTTAATGTTAAAACATAGAAATATGCGTATGAATCATGTTATATATTAGAATAATGATATCTTAAGAATTTATAAAAAAGAAAAAAATTGATAAGTCTCTCAAGTTTAGCACATTTAAAGGGGAAAAAGTCCAGTAACCTTATTTCGAATCTAATATCCTATAACCTTATTTTCCATCTACTATTATTTTATCAGGTAGATACTTTTCACATGGAAAAAAGTTTTTAATGTATAAATTATACGTTAGTTTACTAAATATTCAAACCGTAAATATTCAAACCGGAGCGACATTCCTTTTAAAAAATGTTTATTACATGTACGAAAAATTAGGAACCCTTTTTTATCTTGTTTTATATGATCCATTAATATATCATGAAATATACTTGTGTAACAATTTTTCAGGGTTGAAGGTCTTGTGAAAAGCTAAATACTGGCGTCTTCAGGTCACTCACCTTAATATGCGGCTGGCATCTTCCATTTTACAGTAGAGTGAAGATGGCGAGCTTATATTACGTCACGAACTTGTTTGAATCCTATTGGACGGCAGTGCAAACTCACTCTAAGGCACGCCCACAAACGTAAAAACACGAGCAACCAATGGAGTTATCAAACTTAACGCCCACTGTGAGCAAAGCAGGCTGGTGCCGTCCAACGTCGAAATATTTACAAATAATTTATCTTCTTTTTTTTTTTTTTGATTTAACAACCTACTTGCCATCAGTGCTCATAATAAACATCAATGCATTTGTTGTTTAAGTACGCGTGTGGTCATTTTGTTATTGCAGCCTGCTACGTAGGCAAAGGTTGGTGCTGAACCTTCACCTGCCCAAGTTGTCCCCAGGCAGTGGTAAGAAGAAAATGAGCTCTCGACTTACCCGGAGTTTTTTACTGTTAATTCTTTACAGGTCTCTCAATTATGGTCAGTTGACCAGCAAAACGATGGTAAAGTTAGCTGATAGGAAGGGAAGCCACATGTGGTTAACGCTTTCCTTTGCTGGTAAAATTGAACATTACGCATATTCTTACCGCAAGTTTTGTGAACGTTGAATGCCAGTGGAAAATTATTTTAAAAAAAAATGGCGTTTAATGTATTCTAACGAATGAAAAAACTATGCTTGTTTTGTTTTCATTTTTCCTTTAGCTTTGCACGCTAGTATCACCTTGTAGTACTTTGATCGGCTTTTTGGGAGACATTGCAAACCTTATTTTTGATTTTTCTTTCATACGTCTTAGCAACACTTAACGAGGTACATCGGCGTTCAAAGTACACCTCGGCAACGAGCAATTCACCCCTTGCGGTGGTTAAAATCGCCCCTGGACAGACGTACGTTGTGGAGGGCGGAACGTTGCAACATGTTACATATTCGTCTTTTTGTTTGCTATTGTCAATAAATGCAGTAAAATACTCTCCACGGACTCTCAAACAGCCTTTTTGAGTGTGTGTGTGTTTATTTTATTGAGGGTTTTTTGACCAAAAAAAAAAAACAGTTAAAAAGAGCTAGTGGGAAAAATTTCGAACAATGAAGTGCAATCAGCTGAAATCTAGACATTTAATTACAACCGTAATCATCTGCTCCTGGAAATAAGGATTCCGAAGTGTTTTGAGCTTCAATTCCATTAATAAAACGATGTGGCCTAATCTATCATCAGAGGAATTTTCATCAAAATAATATTTACAAAACGAAACTTGGAACCTATTTGACGTTCTTCTTGTAACCGCAAAATGTAATAACGGTGCTCGCTCGAAAACAAATTACCTATTAACCATGAAATGTGAACTCACGCTCAAGCTCAAGATTCGAGTCTTTTATCGTAATAGGCTGACTTTTCAAAACCATTCTCACATTACTGTGGACGGGTCGGGGAGGCTAAGCGCGAAAGCTTTGGTTACGTGTGTGGGGGTAGGAGGGTGAGGGTGGGTGAGGAGAGGCTTAAACGCATACAACGTGGCACAAATTTTCTCTCTCCTGCAAACTTTACTTACAGGTCTGAAGGAAGGGGCGGATAACTTTGAAATGTGGAATTAATTGGCCTTTTTTGTAGCAATTTCTGTCTGTAATTTTTTTCTGGTTTTTAATTTATGATCTTGAACAAGTCGAGACAGTTAGACTGAAAAATTTATGGAATGGGATAAAAATTCAATTGAAAAAGTCTTTTCCTGTAACGAAATTGCAGGACAGGCAAGGGTTATCCAAGTATGATGCAAATAGCAGTATTCACATGATTATCAAAACTACTAGTTACGTCTTGCATCAGTCACCTATTTGAACAGCCATGGCAAATACACCACCACATTTTGTCACAGATTGTTCAACAGACAATTGATGGGGTAGTATGGTAGTGTTATTGCTCTCATTCTACCCCGAGCACGCACCATGGATGATTGAAATACTTATACAGATGTGCAGGCACGGCCTACAAATTCACTTAAGGCACGTAAAGGCGACGCTCTGGGGCAAACCCAGAATGATTGAGGATGACGAGGAGTGTACCTTGAATCCTGTTATTGCGACAATAATGATAAAACTTATCAAGGATAGCTATTTGAAGGGTAAATGAACTTTATGCACTAACCACGCCCATTAATCATTCCGCTTTCTATGTATAACCCACTCTCACAACGCCACGGCAGCAGTGAGTGGTGCAAATAGACTTTGACCTCCGGGCCGAGATGAAAAAGAGTTACACAAAATCACAATATGGCACTTCATACTTCTGAGCCAGGGAAAATGCCCTCTTCCGGAAAAGTAAGCCCTTATTAGGGTGCAGTATCTAACACGGGCAAAAGTACTCAAGAAGAAATTTAAAAGAGATCGATACGTTTATAGAGTCAGCGTATAAAATAATCTTTTTTGCAATATTCTTGTTCAAGCAAGTTACTATAAGGAGGTAAGCGTTAAATTTCTTCGTTCCATTGGGTCAATGCTACTCCAATCATGCTCCTAGTTCTTCTTTCAATATATGTAACACGTCCCACAACTAGACCTACGTACTGCAGCATAGTAACTCCCTAAGCATTAATCCATTGTAAGTACTGCGTATATTACCAGATTACTATCCCATTGTAATATGAGCACCCGTCTGCTCATGTACTTTCCCGGTCTAGGGGTAAATCAGTCGTTTGCGTTGTGGTATACGTACTCGTAAGCACCCCGTCCCCCATACCACAGACTTTTGTACATATTTTTGTCGAATAAGAGCAGGTGATTACTTATAAAGAGTACATCAATATGCCGGCTTGTGGTGTCAACCATAGCTCAGTAACCAATTGTGAATTCCTGGTTGTCGTATCTTAAATACATTTGGAGTGATTAACCTTTTTTGTATCATCCAAACATGCATTGGGACCCTTACTATTAATCTACATTTATGCTTTGCAATTACACTTTGATTGGCATATATTTAAAGTATACCTTCAATTATGAGAAACTATGATGGCTTGTGAGGATCATTGAAATGTGATGAAGTGTATAGTCTACATAACATTAAAATAGTACACAATACACTTTAAAATCACTTGGGTCGTAAGGGAACGGAACCAACATTAAGGGTCAAATTTTAACCCCATTTGGGTCACTTGAAATCTTATTTAGGTCATTATTTGACCCAATAATTTCGGTAGGTTCCCCCGGACCCAACTTTGGGTCAGGTTGACCCAATGTTTCTAGTGTAGTGAATTCAGCAGAATGTGCCTTTAGACAAATACACTCAGTCCAGGCTAGCTTTTTGGCAGGATATGTTTATAAACTGCATGGAGAAGGGGACAGATGTTAACTGAGTGTGGATAATTTTTACTGTCTGGTGAAAGGAAATTAAGCCTTGAAGCAAATCATAACAACAAAATTGGATCACTGTTATTACTAAAAGAATAGACCATACCCATATTAGTCTTGAGTTGTTTAAGAGAAACTTCATGTAAGCATTTGGTCACACTTTCCTGCAATCAATATTTTCGGTTCTCGAAATGCAAGCAACTGAAGTTTTCACATTTCAATCCAAAAAAAAGTTGGAACAAGCAGTTGTGATGTAATGAATTCACAAAAAGGGAAACAAATCCGAAAAATTCATGTAATGTTTTGCCATGTTTCAACATATCAACATGTGTTGACAACTTTAATATCCTTAGGGCAAAGTAGCAACCATATTTAATCTAAGACGGAAACAATGGGTTGGAAATAAAGAACTGCCAAACCATTGGTCGTCAATGCGAATCCATGACATCTCACCTGTTTGCTTCAAGTCCACTTTCGATAGCTTAAGCTTTTAATATCTTGAGAATCGAACATAAGCATGAAAATCTTACCTGTTATATAAATTATTGAATGGGAATTTTCATCGGGGTGCTTGAATTATGTTCCATTTAACATATTCATAGTCTATGTCTGGACTACGGTATATCTTTGGATGGAAAGAAAGCCATCACAAGTAACTAGCATAACCAGATAAGGAAACACAACTTTTACTAAACCTTTAGTAAATATCATAATGAACTTATGACGTACCGCAATCTATACCTTTATCTCGAATTGTCTTCCTTAATTTAATTAAGGTCTTTTTTTGACATGTTTACAGCTAGTTGGTACTATAAATGACCCACTTGGAATAAATCAATTACTTCCAATTTTTAAGCGACTATTAAACTGCCCGATAAATCATAACGAGTTATAGATGTTTAAATTACCTCTTCGAAGCTGACGCGATTTCCTGCATTCAGGGTTAACGTCTGCGTGTATTCACGCCTGCGGCATACCAGCTAAATCCAATTAGTGTTTATGGACCGCAGGAATCGTAGCAGTTATCGGAGAGTAATGACTAAAGATTAATAAATGACCAATATTAGCGCTGAAATAACCACTCATTGATGCATGAAAATATTGGAAAAAACTTGGAGGTGGTTTCGGAAACGATATTTCACTCGACTTGTCAAAGTAGAGAAACAAAGACTACGAAGACTTTGTAGAACGAAAAATCACTTAAGATTGCGCAACACCTAGTGACGTCAGCAATGATCACGTAGGCGCAAAGGTGATGGAAAGGTGACTGTAATGGTGAGGATAAATCTTGCGGATATAGATCACTTTTCCAAAATCTGACAAAGGAAGGAAAAAGGGAATAAAAATTTAAAATCTAAACCTATCGGCTAAGTACGTCATCGTAACAGGGGAATGGACGACCGAACACTGTAAAAACATCCGGATAAAATTTGAACCCAATTCGGATCGCAGGGGGCACCGACCCAAATCTGTGTCATTTGTAGGAGTCAGTAATCAGATTTAGATAAAAAATCCAATCCAAATATTGTTGACCAAAATCTGATGAAATAAATGATCCGGATTTGAGATCGGTGCCCCTCTGATTCTGACATTTTTGAGTGGATATTATTCTTTGTAAAGTCATTTCGCGGAATGGATTCTGCGCAGTTTCAGTGGTCATGTTTTCTGTTGCTGATTCTAGTGTCAACTTCCTGCTGAAGTCCACAATTTTGCGACTATCCACGGTTCTGTATTCGTCCTGTGACTTGTGTCTTCCCCAGTAACTTTGGACATCGTGTGTATGACTATTTAAATCATACTTTTGGTTTTTTCTTTGAAGACAATGAAACTTTTCTTCCATAGAATTACTAAGTCAGTTCTCAGTTTATGGATGGGTAGTCACATCGTGGGAAATACGGAAGAGTGAAGGTTTATGTACCGTATACGGTGTCTTTGTACTAGTTCACTTTCAATTTTCTGCCTGCTGAATAGTTTCAACCCTATTTTGCCAAGAGCTTTGTAAACTGTTTGACATGTTTGTACAAAACGATAATGAGTTACTTGAAACTGGTACACGTGCATCTTTAAAGAATTTCAAAATCTGTGAATAGGGCGTTTTACGGGGGAGTGGAAATTTGGCTAAACCAACTACTTGATATATTACAATAGCGGCAAGAAAATTCTCCGATAATTTTGTACAGAGTGAATTTCAAATATAGAAGGGAAGGTGGTGAGGGGTTGAAGAAAAGGAACGGTAAATCTACTAAACATATTTTAAAGCACAATTGAACCTTTTCCCTAAGTTAAAGGCATATTCCAGTGACGAAATATGAGTAAGTTCACTTTTTTGGTGCCAAGTACATTCCAGTAGACAATCTTGCTTGGAAAGTAGTAAATTAATATTTATTTTACATGAGCTTAATTCATGGTGGGAAATTGTTTTTGTCAGACAGGCATATTGACGAAGGAAATCTTTTGCATACTTTCTAAATTTTTGCCACATGTGCAAAAAGTTTTTCGGAAGACTTCACTTTCGTAATTCTTAAAGGACAATTCTCGTCATCCCAAACAGTTCCAATTCTCCCTGCTAAGCAACTTATAGTTCCTGCCATAACTGGGCAAAGCCCCTCTTTGTGCAGAAACAAACACATTTTATTGCCTAATGTCACGTCCTGGTCAGCCTACAAGGCTATAAAGTGAAATTCAAACACTCTCTCTGCGTTGTGTGGAATGTGAGCTACTCTGCATCTTTGAATTTTCAAACTTTGAAATTAATCAAAGAGCAGTCACCAACTGAGAATTTTGATACCCACACACTAAACATACCTTGAGGTGATGAGTGTTTGTCTTTAACTTTCATGACGATTTGGTCCCCTTGAAACGGGTTCACTATCACTTTTATGGTTATACCTATTGGTGTACAGTTCAAGTGAACAGTGACCTTAAAGACTTAATTGATTTGCATAAAATATTTCCCAGCAATACATGTCAGAGCTCCCTTCATTTGTAGCGGCCTTGAGCTGTGGGTTTGGTAACATGGTGTTCCCCACTAAGATTATGAAATAGTGGGGTGTGGAAAATATGTCTCTTAACTCTCTGTTGAACACTTTACGTAAACTTAGGATTTTTTAACTATGTCTAAAACAAAACCATTAGTTCATTTGATGATCTCATTGCAAGGACGAGACAAATGACGTCAGCGAAGCCTACCTATAAATGTTGCAGTGACACCTCGTGGGGGGGGGGGGGAACTAATTGTCTCAAAAGCTAACAGAAAAGTGAAAGAAATGAAATGAAGTTCTATATAGTTCAAATATTTTAATGATAATGGTTCCGTTTCTAATGCAGTGAGTAAGAAAACATACCATGTGACTACAGAACAATGTAATTTGTATGCAATTTTGGCATTGCTTTAGGGCAATACATCGGCCGCTGGAATGTTCATGTGATGGGTAGTAGTGACGTAATTAGTTTGGATTCTTTTGTCTCTGTGCATACTACACTTGGGAAACTGACATCAATCTGACAAATGTTAGGATCGTACGGATGATAATCTTGTCGACGCTTGCAATCACACCTGAGAAAACCTAATGGCTTTTTTCATATACAACTGGATATGCCAACTTCCGTATTATTGTACAGGGCATATTTTGAAAGCGTCTATAGTGTGTAATACTGTCCTTATCGGCAGAAAGAAGTAGTTTGCAGCCCCCTAGACATTATGGATGGTTATCTGCAAGTGTGTCATACGAAAGCAAATAAGTTTCTCTAAAATCAGTCTTGGAAATCTTACTTTCTATTAAAAGCAATCAAAGACCCGAAGGATGGTCTAATCATATTTGGTATCAGATTCATAGCATCATGCGACTTTTGGTTACTTTCGGGTGAGATGCTGTTTCTGGATTGTTTTCATAAATGGTGTAGTGGGGAAGTTATGAGTCAGCAGAGCTTTACTTTATGTCAAAAAGTAGGCCTGAATGTTTCCGTCAAAATGATAGGCAAAACAATTTGATAGCAATGACTGAATAAGCAGAAATTGAAGCAAAACAATTGATGGAAGTATAGTTACCATTAGGGATGAAGAATCGATTTGTAAAATGGACCTCCAGTCCTGTAAATTAAACTAAACCTTTACATTTTATTTCATAGGAAAAGTATGTCATGTTCAAATTGTGTGTTATAGTCAAAATGTGTAATGTTTAATATGTTTTTTATTCAAAACAAATCGTGTTCAAAGTGTGTCTTAAGTGTTTCAGGTTCAAATTTGTGGTATTCAAAGTTTTCTCAATAAACTCAAAGTGTGTCATCTGTAAAGTTTTCTGTGTTCAGAATATGCCACACGTGTGTCGTCTGCAAAGTTTTTCGTGTTCAAAGTGAATTCTGTGTTCAGAGTAGGTTATGTTGTGTTCAAAGCGTGCTATTTCCAAAATGCCCTTTGTGCAAATGTTTTAAGTATGGCATGTTTACAGTGTGCCGTGTTCAACGAACGAAATCCAGCCTGTTCGTTTCCACGTTACTATGACGTTACTATAGTAACGACAAGCAAAATAAATACCCTTTAATGGTACATATACCCATGACTTATCTTTTGTTCCTTGTAAAAACAAAAAGGAAAAGTAAAAACCAAAGGAACGAAAGAGAATTTCCTCACAAGGTTAAGAAAATTGTAATCAAATATTTTAAGAAATACAGAAAACACACTTTAGCACTTTGCAATTCAGACTGCTCTTTTAAGTCAGCCTTTTCAAATGAGCAATGTACTTGTGTATAAAAAACTAGCTTATGAAACCTTTTGTAGCTTATCAAGCTCGTAATAGAATCATGGCCTTGAGATATGCAGAATAAATACCAGTAACGACTATGGACAGTGTTTAATATTTTATTACCATACTTTAATATTAAAATACGTCCTTAATTCTTTGGCCCAAGGACAACATCGCTTCTAGTTACCAATCATCTAGTTTTTCTTTGAGGTGCCATAGTTTTAGACGTTTTATAACCTTAGGCACCTCTGTTATACATTACAAACGTAAGTTAAGTTTTGGTACTCGTAATTAGACGTATGAATTAACGAAATATGATAATTTGAATCTTGAAGCCGTGTTACTCTGCTCTATAATGGAAATAAGGAGCGTAAAAGTATGACAAGAATATTACCTTTAAAGGTGGTTTGAATTTCATTACATACATGTAACGTAGTATTATGAAGAAAATGGCCATATTTCTTTCTGCGCTTGGCTTAATGATATTTAAAGAGACTTTTCTATCGCAGTGAATATATCATGAATAAACAATTTACATCGATTGTTATAACGGCTACTAACCTAAGATAATAACCAGAAGAATTTTATTTTGCTCAAAATTGAAGTTGAGAACCAGTTGGAAGTAAATACGTTTGCTCGTAGTCATAAACTCTGTTTTCTTAAGCCGGCATGCATCGCTTGATATGTACAATATTAGGTTAAATTGGTAATAGTGTGTTCAGCGCTGTAAAATGTGTCTTGTGTAACAGACAACTAAAAGTAACGTCATAAGTGGGTACACTCGGACCCGGATGTAACTCTTCTTGTACTTCGTCTGTTTGGTGTAAGGAGCCCATTTTTGTGGTGTGTACCTTCAGACAAATGAAGATACCTACCGTACACTAGTATATAGCATATCATACAGTTAGTACGTGCTAATTCGCGTACAACACTTCGTCACCTTGTAAAAAAAAACATTTTTGTTACCGAATTGTTTGGATAATAAAAAGTAACGTAATTTCTTGCAACTTGTAATAGGTAATATCTACCCTTTAAAACATCTGGAAATATACTTTTGAGGGAAACAAGTGGAAATATGCAAACTTTTCAACGTGTTGGAATGGCTTCTTATTCCCTTGCAGCGATAATTTTAAATATTTGCATTTAAAAGTAAGTTTGAATTACCAACCATTACACTATTACGCTAATACAATATGCTGAACTGAAAGAGGCCTGTATAACAAAAACTTGCAACTTGGAAACTTTCCGCAAGCTCGACAGCTTGAGAAGAGTTTTCATGAAGCAAACAAAGAATTGAGCGTGCGAGCAACGAGCAAGCAAGCTTTCCGGTATGAAGAAAGTTAAACATTTTTATTTTAAGGAATGAAATTCATGACAGTTTCGTCTGTTTTAGATAATGTAACACCAGGGAGGTGATTTTGTCAAATAACAATCCTCTCCCCGATAAGACTACGACCGCCTAATACTTCACAGATAAAGCGATCACTAAGTAACTACCACGGGAAACAATATAGCAAGATATACAAATACTTGCCTTTCCTGTCATAATGGGGCCACTATGTTAAAGTAAGATTTATGAAGTGGCACCCAACCTCACGTGTTGAACTTTACATTACATATTTTACCAAAATACAGTAAGTTATTTTCCCTAAGTAGGCTATTTTCTCCCATTTCTTGCAGAGATAGTTTCCTTTGTTCTTTCCTGTGCAATTTCCTCACGCTGGTCACGAACCAATTTAATAGATTACCTTATTTCCTGGTGTCCTTGCAACGATTTTGTTAATCTTTTATTTTCTTAATTGAGACGCAGTTTTTTGAAGAAGTAAGGTGAGCCAAGGTAAAACACCTAAGACATAATTTAAAATTTAAAAGATCTTTCCGTTTTACAAGCATTGTTTCAAATGCAGAGGCGTATAGATTAAAGTTAGGGTTAGAACGATTATCGGTATTCAACATCGGTATTGGCCGATATTCCCCGTTTTCATCGTGTATCCGTATCGGCAAACTTTACCTTTAAAGCCAACATTACCTAACCAATATTTATCGTCCCAATTATCATGAAAATAAAATGGTAAACTGTTTAAGTATTATTCAATGCAAGATCCAATATTATACCTCATCAAGATGAAAGGACACTTCATCGTGATGCCAAGTACAACCCGTGGCTAGTTGCTGAATACTTATTTCCCGAATATCGGTATCGGATCGGTATCGGCTGATATTGCGAACTGATACATCGGGATCGGTAATATCCCTTACATATCGGTACAATACTAATTATAGCCCGCCCAGTCGATGGACACGTTTTTCGTTCCGCTCGCCACAAAAGCCACATGTAGGAGAAGCCAAACAGAGTAGCTAGAAACTTCAAATGAAGACGCCGACCCTACCCAGAATCGCCAGAGTTGGTTAACCTCAAAAATGTTCTTTGTATGAGCGGACCTGGACTATTCACAAAATGACCAAAAAGAACACAAGTATACTTGCATAACGGCCGTATCAAGTACTTGACGATGATAAGAGGCAATAATCGAGGTACCCCTTTAATAGTAGAAGATCCATCCATCTTATGATAAACGTTTTATAAGTTCACCACTGTGCACGTTATGGTCATGGTGCATGTTTCTTTGTCAGTGTGTGAACATGTATGGTGAATAACCGAGATAACTATAAAAATGTGCAACTTACTTCACGTGTATGTCATATGGAGTCACGTGTACCGTTATGCACTTACCAATTCATTTCATGGATTTCCGTACTGCTATGTATTAAATACTGTTTACTACTCTTCAAACTTGAGTGAAAGAATACCCTCTGATGCACCTCGTGATGCATCCTGATGCACTATGTAAACAAATCTGAACGTACGTCCTCTATATAGAGGTTTTTCACTAGAAGTCATTGCGTCACATGTACGTCCCTCTATGGACAGTGGAGCCGCCAGAGGTAGGTGAATGGGTCGTAATTATGGACCCTCACCAATTGTATAATGCAGATTTATTCAAAACGGCATTGATAATAACACTGTGATGCGGTGAGGCTTAAAACGCCTGGAGCGCCTGGTAGATTTAGAAGGTCGCAAAGGATTTGAAAGAATTTTTACAGTTTGAGAACGACTTGTGGCAAAAGGAGATTAAAATAGATTCATTAGTTAGTCAGAAACACACCTCACTCTACCCTCTTTAGAAATCTATAGCTTAAAAGCCTTTAAGTGTCATTTTAAAATTTGTCGGGAATCGATGGAAGGCCTGGGGCGGAACGCGTCCGATTTCCTGAGCCGACGCCATGTAGCGTCCAGTAGTGAGCACGATCCGTTTGCACAACGTTAACGCATTAGATGTGACCAGAACCTGACATCACATAGCAAATATCTACAAAATATAGACCCAATATCTCGGGAGGTTTTGTTTTGTGTACGCCGCCATGTTAAAACAGCATGTGTAGGCTAGTAATGCATTGTGAACTCTGTATACACATATAGACGTGTATTATTGCTGGCACAGAGTAACGAGTACATTAGTGACACCATACCTGTTTTGCCTTATTTTGAACAGGGAACTGGAATACAGCTCAGCTTTTTGATTGAGTGGCAACTTTCAGTATACGGTCAATTTAATTACCCTTGTAAATTCTTTCAACATGACAGCTACAAGCGTTGTTAGCATAACCTAAACACACCTGGAATGGCCCTGTATGATAACCGCACCCTCTCTTACTTATCTGAAAACCTCTCGGACAGAACTCTCCCTCCAATTTCAAGCGTATTTGATAGACACATTATCCGTTCAGTTGCTCACAGTGTATGGTGTTTGCAAGTGCTTAAAGGTAGGGGTAAAAAGTGTTCAATAGCAAAACAAGCATTTTTTACAGTCTTGGATCTACATAGCAAGAAACAATGAGATGTTAATGTAAAGCATTCTCCAAGTTGTGTCAGAGGATAATTAAAACGTTTAAAGAACTTCTTAAATAAAGGCCCTCGGCCACATTCCTTCCGCGCGGTAAGTCAGTCCGGCAAATCGTGATCGCAAAAACTTTAAACTTGGAAAACCTGTCGTCTTCATTAATCTTAGTCGAGACATTTCAGTATATTTGAAACCTTTTGCACCTTATAATTTAGTAAGCATTAAAGCCCGCACCCATACAAGGTACCGTACTGAAGAAGGATGGTAGAAGGGACGAAATAGCGTCAAGGGGTATATTTCTTTTGGGGAGGGGGGCAAATGTGCTTAAATGAAAAAAAAGACAAGTAATGTTGCATTTTCTAGGAAAGAAGCCAACTTTTTTTCCTAGTGGCACCGTCCCTTTTCCCCTTCCCTTGGCCACGGGGTTGAATACACTAGTCAACTATACACTAGTTCAATTTTCCTGCATTTTGTGTTCCCTCATGTTGGTCGTTAGGGCTTCCTGAAGGCAGCCTGCATGTATCTGCTTATGGCGGACACAGGAGAGCTCCTCTTTTAAAAATGTATTTGTATTTTACCAAATGAGTTAAAGATTAAAATAAAGACATAGATTTTTAACTTTTTTTTTAGGGGTTCGATGTCAGTTACTTTTAAGTTAGAAGGAGAGACAATGTACAACGCCTTGACGATTTTTTCCCTGGAAAGAAAGAAATTTGTAGCACAGATTTTAAAGGCGCACAACGCGCTCATGATGTTGGCCTTCCACAAAGATAGTGTCACATACAAGCCCCAATAATGTCCTTAAAACGGCTACTCATGAAGGCCAATCAAAAATTGATTGCCTAGCAGGCCCGTGGGCAAGGGGTGAGGGCAGGGGTGGGCGAAGCCCCCTGAAATGTTTTTCGTCCTTGGGAGTTTCAAGTTTTTATTATTTTTATACAATTTTACACACTTGACCCTCTGAAAAAAAATTTCGCCCCCTGGAAACCATTTCGTCCCCTTCAGTACTTTGTCTGGCTACGGCCCTGTTGCCCAGAGCAGCCAGGTCTAAACACGGCCTGACATTTTTAACAGATTTAGAGCAATTAACCTATTTTCCGAAGCCCCAGACAACGCATATCATTACCCATCCTCATCAACAAACGGTCGTGAACAGGTAGATAAATACGTGATATAGGCCTAGCCTTGAAGTTCAAGAGCCAGTTCGAGTGGGGTTGGGGATGGGGAAACATTTATGGTAGGAAATACAGAGCGATGTTTTTTACTCAGCCATATGCATACTGAAGCATATGGAAAGTTTCGTACTTTTGGGGTAAAGGCTGAGATGGGTGTATTAAAAATCTTTGTCAAACACATGTCGCACAATGGCTCTATGATACATCAATTTTAGAAGAATGCAGGAAAACAGAGAGAAAGCTTAGTTCTGGGGCCAAGAAGGTGTGTGATATCTCTTCTAGTGAAATCATCAGTTGGATGTCATACGATGATAAAAGTGCAACTGCTATGTAGAGTTTGTGCCCGTGATCACACTCACAACGCAAGAATCAACATTTCGTCGTACCAGACTGATTATATTCTGCAGCAATATCATCTAGTTCCCACTTCAACGTCAACTCGAGTCCCATTTAATGTTATTCCAAAAAATCGAGTCAATGCAGTGGAAAACAGTGGACCCGATCTCGGGTAGGAGTCATTGAAGTGACTTGGAATCAATGTTATATTTAGGGTTTTCATAACTGATTGGCCAAAAGGTTAATGTTGCACAAGTATCACCAATATGTAATAGCCTACGCAGCGAATTTGACTTTTGTAAGTGTAATAATATATAAAAGCACATGCATCGTTTCTCAACTCACCACAACTTTAGATCGAGCCGAATGGTAAACTGTAGTGAATGATTGTACGCCGCCCCCCCCCCCTTTTTACTTCCCATGATATTCAAATCAAATATGGTGTCCTACTGTAAAAGCAACCAGGTACATTAATTATTTCAAGGTAAAATATATTATATGAAAACTTCTAACAGGTTGGAAGAGGGAGTTATATATTTCCGACTAATTTTAAGGGATATCTAAACTTATATTTTTACATGGGTATAGTCACGGTGTACTTTAAGTCATATCAAAGTAAGTGAGGTTTATGTTTTTTATCAGGATATCTGGTGCCTACGACCATACTCGGCTGCAATGATCGATTCATGGGGCTTGTCCTTTTGTCTTTAAACACTAGTGCGCCACCAACAAACATTGTAAGCTTGAAGTGATTGTGAGACTACCACATAGCCTACATGAACCTACATTGCATAGACGGCAAGAAAACTGTTCGTGTCATAAAATAAAAGTTAAAATTAGACGGAAATTTTGGCAAAAAGAGCAATTATCTGCTAAAGCATTCGTGGAAAGAATCGATCAAGGAAGACACACGAGTCACGCTGCCATACGTCAACTTGTATCTGTTTCCGGTGATGGACAAAACGTTTCACGTGATATCACGATCGTTGCCAGGTGACAAATGACAATCGGTACCTCCGAGATCTTATAGGTTCCGTGGCCACGATTTTTCTTTATATGAATGTATTACCGAGCCATATAATAGAAATATGAATGGGCAACGGAAATATTTCAATTTAATTTATTGCAACATAATAATTTTGGTATGACATGAAGGGTAACGCAAACTCATGGCTTTATTATGTTTTAATGTCAGCTAATGTCCCTCATAAATTGAATTCAATTGGTTCTATTGCCTTTAATGTTATATCTGAAATTTGATAGAAAAAAGTTACTGAACGTTAAATATTCTTCAATGCAGATATGTCAATTTTCTTAGTCTCCAAAATCTTTCACTGGGAAAAAGTAGAGTTTCCAAAAATACCATAAAATATCCTGCTTTTCTTTTATAAATTACCTGCACAAGTTGAAAGCATAAAATATAGCCACTTTAAAGGGAAATACTGCGTTTAAAATGCATCAATATGGCACAGAAGAAATCACCTGAAACATTAAACCGTTCGGTTTCACCATAAAACTATAGCAATAGCTTTATCTCCTTAAAATAGTATGCACTACAAGATAGAAACGGATGTTGCATCAGTTGAATTTTTGAAAGTTTGGGTGAATAATTACTTTTGTGCAATAAATAACTAAATTACTTCCTATGAGTGCCTTATCTCTTGAAAAGAAAGCCACTACTGCCGCACTACCCTACTTTGAATTGTCTATCGTTTTGTATCTATAAATATTGGTTTCAAAAACAATGAAAATTTTCTGTAAAACAAACGCCATGTTTTCCATTAACTCATAAACTTAAGTAACCCACGGTCTAAAAAGTAAAAATAAAAATTAAAGCTTTAATTTCAATGTGAGTCTTTTTGGTTTAACTTTAATATTAGGGTACGTTGTCTTTAAAAAATAATCATTATTTAAGTAGTGTACCAGTTGGATAACAACTAGTTGGGATCACATTTTTACTCAATAACAGGAGTTTCTGTTTTCAATATAATTTTACAATCATAATCATTTTTATCTTCGGATTTATCATTCTTATCCATTGATAAGAAAAGTTTACTTTACAAGAGTGATGATTGCACGTCGCTTGTCTCAGATAAGGCAAGAGGGGTCATAGCATTCTGTTCGCGATCCATCACCATTAACTCAATCTAAAGATCGTCTTTAGACATTACTTAAAGTAGACATAACTGTCTCCGAGGAAGATGGCTTAGTTTGTTCCCGAGATCACATTTTTACTTGGAAACTTGATATTTAGAGCACTTCAAAAATCATAAATGATTACAACTTGCTATTCATCTAGCTTATTTGAAAGAATACAAAATAATTAGAAGGATATTGATCATAATTGATGAATATATTTTGGAGTAAATTAGAACGTAAGCCTTTTGAAATTCATTATTCTGTAATTAAAGCTTGCTGTCAGGCAAATAGTCGCCATCTGCTGTACTGCAGAGAGAGCAAAAATGCGGAAATTAGTTTGCGTGGGTTCTCAGAACAACTTGGCATTTTATCAATTATCCTTAAAAAACCCCAGAGTTGGAATCATGAATTAGTCAAACTTTAAAGACTTCATCTGAGGTAGGGAGTATAAAATTTATGTCTGATGTTGTTTTTGCCACTTCAGTTGAAACTTTTGTACATAATCTCATATTACTCATTTTAAAGATGCACAAAGTCAAATGAGCTGCCACCAACCACTTCAGTTGAAACTTGTATACATAGTCTTCATATTACTCATTTTAAAGATATCTAAAGTCAAATGAACTGCCACCGCAATATGCTTAATAGTTAGATTACTTGTTAACTCTGAGTTCCTGTTTGCTTTGTTTGGTCTAAAAATGAACAAAGCACGAATCATGCCTTACATATGTTTATCTCCAGCCTGCTGTACAATGGATTATGGTATAAACTAATTTACTGCAAATATTGCAGATGACCATCGCTGCACATAAAACAGTTGTATGACTGACGAAATTTAAGACAAGATAGGCAGAATAACCGCGACCGAAATTGATGTTTCTTTTTATATATATTTAAGAGGAATCTATCGTTATCATTCTGGTGATACTTTCATTAATTTCAACGCAATTTGTGATCGAGTTTGGTAATAATACTTTTTGGTATTTACTTATATCCTCGTTTGTGCAACTTCAATATCTGTATCTGTTTATTTTAAGGGAAAATGCAGTCATCCCGATCAGAGTTAGTATGCTCGTCACTCTGGTTCTTAAATGGCCTATTTTGATCATGTGACAGTATTTTTGTTAGGGAATTGTGAAATTCAGGAGACTTTCTCCTTGCTTTACCTATTGTTTGTAATAGTTATGTTCAAAATGTCTTCAGAGGTGCTTGTAACACAATAAGAGGAGATTTGCAAGAGTTTGCTGATTTTTCAAAGCAAATTTTGGGGCGACTGTCCTTTGCCTTTAAAGGACACATACATTCATTCTACCAAGAAGTATCCCCGATATATATATATATATATATATATGTTCTATTAAGACCTAATAATAAAATGAAAGGTTAGAATGTGTAGATTTCGATGACGTCATTTTTAGCTCA
Source organism: Holothuria glaberrima (assembly GCA_009936505.3). NCBI lineage: Eukaryota > Metazoa > Echinodermata > Holothuroidea > Aspidochirotida > Holothuriidae > Holothuria > Holothuria glaberrima. The sequence goes on along the minus strand of WURT03312117.1, from coordinate 6,909 downwards.
TTAATATGCAAATTGAAACAAAGGATAACAAAATAAGCTTAAATAAAATGTGGCATGTCGGCTTGCCCAATTGTCAAGCATGAGGGAGATTTTCGTTAGGTACACATATGGCAACATTTTTGTGTGTACATCGACACGATCCAAATACTTTCAATACAATCATGAGAGGCTGACTTCCGAGTATAACCACTTCACAAAAACACATCCACATTTTATAGACATCATATGAAATCCTTAACATAAACTGCCTTAAGAGTGAGATCCAGTAAGAGAAAGGGCGTACGTAATAGACTTGCGAGGGTATCTAACCGTCACACAAATCAGCCGTTTACATTTGTTGGTGTTAGCTGCAATGATACGCCCTTGGCTCACTGGGGGCGCACTTTCTGTTCTGTGACGTCTCAGGTCTGTTTGCATCATTTCTTACCAGAACCTTGTTTATTTGACCACTGCAAATTATGTATGGACACACGTAAACTGAACCAACAAAAACCCAGGGGAGTCACTTCTTCAAAACATGTAAAAACCAAGAGAGTGTCTTATCGGAAGATCTGTGTGAATCAGTGTAGGAATTAAAAAATGTATTTTAACACATCTCGGTAGGAAGAAACTTAATATGTTTCATGTATTCCAGAAAGCTGCTAATTACTCTAGTGAAAATACCAAGTACCTCTTTGGCATTTATTGATGATATTTTGAAATTTAAATTTGATTTAATATTTAAATAACATTCTGAAACATAAATTTTATCTTTTAAAGACATGCTAAATGTAAATCTTTTTTATTGATGTTTAAAATAAAAAAACAGATATTTCTTGAAATAAACAGAATTTACTTCTTGAGGTTTTCTTTCTCGTTAAAGGTGGGTAGCTTAGATGAAATATAATAAAGCGGTTCCCAAACGGCCACCCCACAGTTCAAACTTAGGACGAATCTAATTGTTTGTGTGAGGGACGTCCGGGGTTGTTTCCGCAAGGCGTACACATTGAAAGGGAAACAGCAGTTACAGTTATTTTCCATTAAATTGTAACTCGCTAGAATACCATAGTTACAAATTTTGAAAGAGTAACTTTTTACTGAGATGTGGCGGGCTACTTTTTTAATGTTACTAGTTACTTGGACGTGAATATATGGTACCTTTTCTGAGATTGAGGTTACGCAATCAGATATTAAGAAGGCTACCTTTATATCAGGTGTCGAATACCTCTTTCCACGTATATGGGCTCTATATCTAGTGCAGCCAATGTAGGTGCAGGAGTTATACACTTAGACCAAACGGGCCAGTAGAGAGAAGGGTTAGTTAGTTAGATGAAGTTTTACGGCCCAGTGTTTAACCAATTGGTTTAAGTCGAGCCGGCCACGGCCTTTTTTCCAGTTGTGGCTCACTGGTTTGTTTTCCCTACTCTATTGCTTGTGCTGAGCACCAAGTACAATGGCAGCAGGTTCCATTTTTAAAGTCTTCGGTATGTCCTGGCCAGAATTCGAACACTAGACCTTCCGGCTGCAAGTCGGATGCTCTAACCATGCACACAGAGTACTGACACATCGTCATATTTGACAGTTACTCTGAGGTGTGGATCCAAGCAGAGAAGCTCCGCCCAACATGAGGCAGCAAATCAGAATACTGTGTTGGAGCTTATTTTTCTTTTTACTTAGACGAACTTTGGTTTTAACAAAAAATTTCCAGTCAGTATGCGAGTACTACTTTGAAAAATGGAAATCTTTATAATCAGATCGCCAAATTTAGAGAGGGTAGGGGCTATTAAAGGGGAAGAGTGCTGTTAAAGCAGTGATAAACTTCTGTCCTCCTGGAGGAAATATGTGTATCATTGTATGGTGATACGATACCCTTTAATCTTAAACGATACAGTTTGAAAACGTCACTGTCTAGAGTGCAGGGCTGAAAAATATTTCCTTATCTTCGCTTCGTTTATTTGTTTTTCTACATCATCGAAATGTTTGGATACACAAAATTACGAATATATATATATATATATATAAAGTACATGAAAGTAAAACTAAAAAACACCCTGAGAGACTTGTCGACAGTTTTTCTCCCCATTACAACATAAACCTGCCTGCATAGGCGTAGTAAGCTGTTCAAGACTGGGGGCTGAACCTTGTTTCGGATCGCCGTCCTGGGAGAGGGGTCTATGGGGAGGGGGTGTACCTTTGGAAAAATTTTTGATATTTGAGTGTCCCTAGATGCAATTTAGTGCATCATTTTGGGAAAAATTTTAAGGTAAATTACTACAAATTTTTGACATTTCTAAGTCTTTTACAAAATGTATTGATATTTGAGTGCCCTTGGATGCAATTTGGTGCATTGTTTGGACAAATTTAAAAGTAAACTACTGCACATTTTTGACATTTCTTAGTCCTTTGGAAAAATTTTAATATTTGAGGGTCCTTAGATGTAATCTGGTGTATCATTTAGACAAATTCTAAGGTAAATTACTGCAAATTTTTTACATTTTTTACAGAAGAGACAAATAACGGGTTTTCGTCCTTGGAAAGTGGGGGGGGGGCTAAAGCATACTTCCGCCCCCTACAAATTTCGCTCGGGGCTTGCGCCCCCAGCCCCCGCTTCCTACCTGAAGTAGCTGAGTTGTAAACACAAATAAAGCATGTTAAAGAAAAAAGAACAAGCACAAGATCTATTTTCAATTTGTGTTGACATGAAACAACGCATCAGAATGTTGAAACAGTGTAATGCACACAAATAAAGAGATGGTGCGCCCATGGTACTTAGCTTTCCTTTACAAGTAGTTGAAATTTTAACTCGGTCACCTTTTTCGTCTTTCATTTAGTTTTGTTAGGATAATCTAAACTCCGTTTGCCCAGTACAATATATTCTACTTGTTCCACAGACTAACCTCACTTTACTCAGTGTGAGGGTCTACGGACATCGGAAAAAGTCATAGCTTTAATTCATATGATTGATTCATAGAATAAGGATATCCTCAATGTTGAATTCTAGATACATGAACAAAAGTAAGGTACACACTGAAGCTCGCCGTCGTAAAATAAACTGGTCCCTAACGCTCGTTTCCGGATTCTGACTCAATGGAGGACTCGGGAGCGTTTTTCTAGACGTAGTGATAGGCCCGGAATACATAATTGTAAATTACTTATGTCAATTTGACCCAAAAGGGGTCAGAAGAGAACCGACTAAATTTAATGGGTCAAATGATGACCCAAATTATACTTCATTTGACCCAAACTGGGTCAAAATTTGGCCCAACATGTTGGTTCAGTTCCCTTGTGACCCAACTGTTTTTGGAGTAATAAATTTGTTTTTCAGTAATCGAAACTGAAGGCGAATGTCCTGTAAATGGACTTTCACTTCGATTCCCTATCAGCCGAATCCAGAAATATGAGTATTTTATTCAAAGTTTTAACGTTCCATTGTTATTTGCGCACAATGTGCAGATGTAAATTATGGTCACACGCAATCAACTAAAATACTGAGGAGGCCAGACTATGGAAGTGATTCTAAGTAGTAATGACTTCCTAAATGGTGGATATGCACAATAGTATTAAAATCCGTAAGCATAATATGCTGTATATTAAAAGATGTGTCGTAATTGGGGTCACTGGAATTTGGCTGGAATTCGATTGGTGCCAGATTAGAGGGTTGGCCCCGCTACTCAGAATAGGGGACCTCGAATCGGAGTTGGCTCGGACTCGATTGTGGGGACTCGAGTCCTGCCCTTTAGTCCTAGATTAAAACCTGCAAAGTCAACAGATTTTTGACTGTCTGTCCTTAAGCGAAGTGGTTTCTCGTGGTGCACCATCACAGTATGTGACCTCTAAAGGATAAGAGACAGTAAGTATAAGTTCATATTTTCCTAATTACATAAATCTTAGTTTACTCACTGACTGAGGGAAAACTTTGCCCGAGGACCGTTCAGTATTTATCAGCTAATCTCACGAAGACTCAGTCTAATACAAAATAAGCAATGATGTGTTGAAACAATGACTTGAATCACAAACTAAGTAGTTAACTTAGTTAAAAGACTATATTGAGTATAAACGAACACAACTGCTCAAGGTCTAACCAATCGACACTCAAGTGACCGTGCAGGCCTGATCACGTTCATCTGGTTTCAACTTTTGATTCTAATTGTGATCCAAATTTGATTTTTGTGAGGACGACGAGTTCAGAGGTCACGGTGAATGATTAATATTTCGAAAGTAATGTTACTAGGGGTGACATGATCTTGAAAACTTTCTGATCCACTAATAAAAATAAAAGGTCGTTTGGGTTCATTTTGACTATTTGTAATGGGACAAAATGTAACGCTGTTACAGTTACTTTTACGCAGAATTTGCAGTTGCAGTAGCGGCGTAACGTGTAACTAGTAACTTCCCAATGCTGGGTTAATTGTCCGAGGAGTAATTTCATTGGTGGGAATTAAAAGTAAATGTAGTAATGGTCGGCTTGTATAAAGTACTTTATCACAGAGGTCTCAAAACGCATCACAAATATAACACCTGGTTAGCAGTTACCCATCCAAGAGACAACCCCTCTAAACAGCTGCAGCTAAATCAGCGTCAATAGTGGAGGGTACCTCACAAGTACCCATTGTAACTCCTTGGAGGAGATAAGCAATTGAGATAAAGCATCCTTTCCCAAAGAAAACAACGTAATGAAACCGGCAGAACTCGAACCAGCAAACCTTGGATAGCTAGTCCTAAGCCTTAGCCAATAGGCCACCAAATTCTCATAATTCTGCGGGTGGGAATTGATAGAGTGGGACTTGTCCGGGTGGGGGGTGTCCAGCCAAGAATAGACCATAGGCATATGACGTCACAGAGTAGTAAGAGCTCCCTCGTTTGGACGCAAGCGTGTATCATTGCAACCTACACCAACAAATGCAGACAACTGATTTGTCAAACTATCGGATACGTGCACACGTAAGTCTACTAAACGCTCGTGCAAAGACTACTGCATGCTCGTCATATGTTATTATGTTTCGCCTTCAAAATGACGTCGTGTGACGCCAATGTATAAGGTCCATTGAGCAGCACTGTGTGGGGCCTGGGCCCAAACTAATGTGGAGGCCCTCTTCGACTATAATTCTCCATAAGATTACAGTTGCGCAAATCACAAAAGGAGGCAAAGGTTGTGTTCACTTTCACACATCCACTTGAAATCAACTCCATAGATTTCTTTTTTACCTACATGTAAGCCTACAAAACGAAAGTTAGTATAGATGATCTCCACAAACTAGCCCCAAAATACAATAATGTAATTTTGTGGGACCTCCTTTGGGGGATACGTGGGGGACGTGCCCCGCTGGCCAATGCTTAAATCCGGTCCTGCTTGTGTGCTCTTTCACTGTTGAACCGTTTTCAAACAACTTCCTGGTCGGACTGGATACAGTCATCCCTTTATAGATATGGACACACTCACTGACGAAAGTTATTCGCCAAGTAATGTTACACCACTCAGGGTGCGGCCGTGCAAATTTTATTTTGTTCAGAGGTACTGTTAAATGTTTTTCTCAAACTCACCATTAAAATTATTGGGGCTAAAAAGGGATCCGCATGGATTATTTTTTATTGCTTTGTTGGCAGTTCTTTAGAAGAGAAAGAGAGAGATGCTCGTAACATTGGATTTTTTGACTTCCTCCTTCAGGTCTGTCTTCGGCGATTTTGACTTCGAAGAAGGGGAGGGGATCGCTCGTCGTTCCCTTGAGTTTTGCACCCTCACGTTATTAATGCCACACACGTCTCGTTGTTCTAGAATTATTTTCACCTTCAAACAGCGTATTACATGGGTCCTACTTCACTCATGAGCCATGTCAGCCAACTTGAAAATTTGCAAACTTTGCAAACTTTGCAAAGGTAACATGGAGAACCTCTGTAAATCTCTGTACGCAACAAGGGTTAATAAGCATCGTCATAAGTAATATGTCGTCTAGCAATATTGTCAGGCCCGAAGCCAGACAAGATACAAAAGGGGAGATGGCTGGGGGCGAAAAAATTCAGGGGGAGGTTCCCCCTTTGCTACGGGCCTGAATATTGTGCAATTTGTGTCCTTTCCTGCCTGTTTTCAGTACTGGCTGTTTTCGCGTTCTTTTAAACATCAAGAATCTGTCTATATGAGTTATGAAGCCGTTCCGAGGGTTACAGCGCTGATTTAATATGGCTTGGGTAACAACCAAGGATGAAATGTGATCAGTTGAAGAGATGGAAATTGAAGCTAGAGGCCCTAAAAGAGAACTGTCCACCGTTTATCGATGATGTTCAAGTGCTGGTTTGGCGGTGGAGGGGGAGGGGCGAATCTGGAAGAGGGTCAGCAAATGTTAGGGTGTGCAGCAGAAGTAGAAATCAGAGATCGAGTAGAGATCAAGAGTAGGAGAATGAGGATGAGTGTTGAAAAAAATATGTTTCTTGATCTTGATGTATAGCCACCCAAATTTCCCGAAGGGCTGTTGACGTGTGGTCCTTCTTTGACCGAATTAGATGTGGGCGCCCAGAAGCTGCTTGAAGGAGAGCACACTAAGGGCGGATTTTAGCTCCGGTGGAACTTAGTTCCACATGGGGATGGTGCGTGGATAGAGCGAGAACCTATAACAGTCTTTATTAGTTGTGGGAATAATATAGTTCAAAGTGATTCTGATGAGACTGAATGAAGTCGAGTGTTTTAAACACGACTTTCAGTGGGGCTGCATTCTCGCAATATGTAGACGGCAAGTCTTTCAATGCGAGGTCGAAAAGCCAAACGTGGGATGTCCAAGAATCCTTCCCGGGAGTTTTTTATCTCATCGCTCCGTGAGGAGGATGAGATATTGTAGTTACTTTGCCTGTTGAGCTATATACAGCAATGCCGGCTGAAATAGCAACCGTTGCCATGGTAACAGTTAATTTTCCCAAGTTACTAGTCTGAGGGGCTAACCC